>MDKI01127116.1:0-62546 GCA_005239505.1 Nicotiana paniculata
GAATTGAGAACAAATTATATATTTGAGTTCGTAATATTATGGGTAATATTTATCTTCAAAAAATTTCGGAATTTGGGCATGTGGGCCCGAGGGTGATTTTTATCGACTTTTTGATCGGGGTTAGGAATTGTTATGAATTAGATTATAATGAGTATTCGAGCATATATTAATGGGTTTGCATAATTATTGGCTAGTTTTGGAGCGTTGTGCATCGGTTTGAGTCGTCGGAAATCTTGGAAGCCGGTTATGAAACTTTGGAGCGAGGTAAGTCTCCTTTCTAACATTGTAAGAGGGAATTGTCCCCATAGGTGAAATAATTAATTATGTGCTACTATTTGTGGGGGCTACGTACGCACGAGGTGACGAGAGTCCGTACGTAGCTACTAGCTATGCCTATGTCCGGGTACTTTTAGGCTTACATCATGCCTTGTTGATATTGTTATTGATTTATGTTTATTGTTTGCCTTGAGAGAGAGCGAGATTGAGTTCACTTATTAAATGTTTTGAGAGGAGTTGAAATTGAAGGATTTAAGATTTAAAAGGTTTCGTTTGAACTCCGTAATTTTGACAGACATTGAGGAATATTATAATAGGTTAAGAAATCTATGTGGAACCGCGTCGCATATATGTTTCGCGAGCGGGGTATTTTTCTTCTACTACTCTTATGGGATCGCACCGTTCGCCTCGGCAGAATTTATGTACCACACTCTCATTGGAGCGGGTTGTTCGGCTCGGCAGGTTAATAGATGCATCTATGGTTCACGTCGTTCAACCCTTCGGTAGTGCACAATTTAATTTTAGTCGGATCGGGCCGTACGCCTCGGCATTTCCTCTATATATATTATCCTCATGGAATCGTGCGTAATATTTGGCTAGAAGCCAGTGTATCTGAGGGTCTCCACCTTATTTGAATTATGACAACCTCTGGATGAAATCCACTGTATCTATATATATGCTCCGGTTACGGAGGGTACTTATTAGTTGGGAGTTGAGTAAATGGTAAAGGAGGGAATTGTACCACGTAATTTATACTTGTTGGTTTCATATATTTACTCTATTCATATTTATTCACTTCTTCACCGTACCTGATATTATTGGACCTCTAGTAAGTTTCGGAACGATCCCTCATCACTACTTCTTCGAGGTTAGACGGGATACTTACTGGGTACGCGTTGTTTTCGTACTCATACTACACTTGCTGTGCATTTTTTATGTACATGTACATGTATGAATAGTGGCCTTGTGGGCGCAACAACATGGTTGGTACAGGGACTTAGGTGAGCTGCATCTTATGATATGATCCGCAGCCAGCAGAGTCTCCTTCGGACGTATTATATTTTCTCTTCTGTTCAGTTTGTATTCCGGACATTTATTGTATTACATTTTAAATTCCTAGAAATTGCTCATGCACTTGTGGCACCGGGTTCTGGGATGACTATGAGATTTATTCATTATTAGAACTTGTTAAAGACGTCTCGTTACTAAGTGGAAGTTCATTATTTCCTATTTAATGTAATGAAAAGAAATGATTTCAAAATTATTAAAATGAAATTTAATTAACTATTTTATGTTGGCTTGCTTGACAGTGGTGTCTGGCGCCATCACGACCTTTGTATGAATTCGGGGTCGTTACCAACATGGTATCAAAGCGATAGGTCTCACGAGTCATGAGCGAGTCTAGTAGGGTCTTGCAGATCGGTACGGAGACGTCTGCACTTATCTTCGAGAGGCTATGAGGCTGTTAGGAGTACTTCCCTTCTTGATTCCTCATCGTGAGTTTTATTCCTTTGAGGCTTATGCCTATGTTTCCTTCCTACTCAATCGCGAAGCGCTTGCTATAAATCAGAAATTGAGGGATTGTAATGGTACTACAGATATGGCGTAGGATATTTCTCCCTGCGTATTTTATGGGGTTATTGCCATCGCCTTGAGAAATGCCGTTCTATCGTTTCAGCTCAGTGTTAATATTTTATTTCCGATGGAGGAAAGACAACCGGACTATGAATGTTCAGGTCTGAGTGGATGGAGTAATGAGACTTGGTGTTTTCAAGTGTGGTGGAATTTTCGTATATGATGAGGTATCGTAGTCCTTGATTGAATGTGTTAGTTCGCCGGTGTTATGATCTTCTTCAGAACTGCCTTCAGGGCATGGTATTATGAAATGGTATCGGGGAAGTGGCCGTCAGAGATCGCATGTGCGGTGGTCCAAGATCGGATTGTTGTTTTCGATGTTAGCGGCTCGAGAAGGAGGATCTTCGAAAAGAGTGGAAGTTAGTAGCGATCCATCGGTTCAAGTGCTACAAATATAGATATTGATCTAAGGAAACAACTGAGCAGCAAAGGATGAGAAAGGACATGCTGGGAGAGTTAGCAAATGATTAAACTTCTAGAAGTCCAGGTATAAGAAGCGAAAGTCGAGTAGTCCCTTAAAGGAGTGAGTTTGACCAAAGTGGGAGAGTGGCAAAGTAGCATTTGGGTTTAGTGGCAAGATAACTACGCACCTTGAGGAAAAGTTTAGAGTGATTCGGGGATTTTAGTGGACAGTGATTGGGTCCACAGGCTTAATTTGAAATATTGGCTATTATATAGCGGGGAATTGGATGCAACATGAAGAATTTGCTTGATATGAAGAAGGATACAACGTAACTTTGAATTGAATGATATTGTCGCACATCTAGCTTATGTCCATAAGGAGTGAACGCACTGGTTCCGTTGGTGAAGGAGAAGCGGCTCAGGATGGGTTATTGAGGTCGTAGTGACTGTACCCCGTGCAACGACGTTGGAGATGTCGGCATGTAATTTCCACAGGTGGGTTATCTCCTGTGAGAATGTCAGCGGTCGCATGGTTGGCGAAGTTTCTACGAAGGATTTTACCGGGTATACAGTAAGGGGTCGAATATGTGAATGTTGCTAGAGATTCAGAATGTTCATGAAATGCTAACGGAAGGATTTCGAGGAATTTAGCTAATTGGTGGCGCAAGATCAGTTCAGCAATGAAGAAAGAATCTTGGTGGGTTCCACAGTCATGTAATGGTAGCTTCAAGCTAAGTGAGAGAGTCCCACCTCCTGCAGTTGAATTAGCGTGATGTCGGCAGTGATCAGTTCCTCCAACGTCGTTAGATTATGCAAGTGATTTGTGGCTGTGCGTGTGAGGCTTGAGGACCTCCGTAATTGGTTCTATCTGGGAGTATTCAAGTATTAGGTCCTGTGATGGGTAGGCGGATCCGGGAAGGGTTGTGGTAGTTTAGACCACTACTTGAGGATTTGCATGTTCTACGGTTATGAGAATTCACTCGTGTGTTGCTATGGTTCTCTAGGAATGATTTAAGTAAAGAGTTTCTATATGATGAAGTGTTTACCCTATTAGTGGTTCAGGGGTTATGATGAAATTCTTGTGCTATCGCATATTGGCATGTTAGGTGCAGTGAGCGTTATGAAATTGAAGTTAAGGGTCAAGGTTGCGGTTCAGTGTTGGCAAGGATGGCACGAGCTCGGATGAGCAGGAAAGGGGTTTGGATGTTTAGAGTAAGCTGGTATTGTCTTCAGCATCACCTGAGATCGGTGTTTGTGTAAGAGGCTTTGCATTCTGGATGCATATTCTTCATTTGCTTTGCAACATTTGTATGGCCGGTGGTATGGAGGTGCAGACTCGTTACCTGGTGCGTGAGGTCATCGAAGTGTATTCCATGGGAAGATTGTATAAGTGTGGCATGTAGTCACTTGACTGATTGAAGATTTAAACCAAGTATGAAGAATGTGGTAATACTGCTTATTTGGGGATTTATGCCTGGAGGACGCTCAATTCATTTGGTTGTAGATTGTGGGAGTTTGTCCCGGCTATGATGGTTGTTCTTGTGTGTTATGAGAGAAGTGGGCTATTATGGAACCAGGAAAGTCTATTAGTCTAGTTCGGTGCGATCAGTATCGGCTCGAGGTCTGTGAATGAATTTAAATATGAATATGGGCTCTATATCATGCCAGATATGTTCATTTCAGCATAGCGCTCCTCATGGAGGAGTATTCGGATAATGGATGTTGTTTAGTTGTCGACTATTTCATTTAAGGTTATACTGTGCCGGGTGAGTTGTTTAACGACTTGATAAATTTCTTATGTGTTGAGGTTCTGCGTAGCGATGGTGTTATGTGAGCAAGATGGCTCTTGATATTCATATTATATATCGCACCTCAGTTGTGCTTGAGTTTTGTAGTGTATGGCGCTATCTGTCTCCCCAGTGTTGGTATTATGCACTTAGTGCGCTTATGACCAATATTCGATATTTTATTGTAATAGGGCAATTTAGCTCGGTGTGTATCTCCTTATGTGAATTTTATGTATGGATCGGGTGGCACGTCACCACAAGTATGTCATTTGGATCGGGTTGCACGCCGCAACAATGTGATGATGAGTACAGTTTTTATATTCCATTTTTGTGTGTTTTGTTTCCTCTTTTCTGAGAGAAGTTCATATTAGTTACGTGGGCTGAGTAGTTCCTCCTAGAGTTCGTTTTCCTTATGTGTCACGTTCGAGTTTAAATCTTACTGGCACATTGTGGCATCATGTGATACTGTTTGTCATGTCTGGGGTGGCTTATTGCCTGAGCAGCTCGCACTGGGTGAGATGAGATTATTGGTTCTATGATCAGTGCGGTCAGATTATATGAAATATATTAAAGAGCAAATGCCATTATTTGGTTCATAATGATGTAATGGTTCTTTTCAGGAGTATGGACTCAATGAATTGTTGACTTGGCAGTTGGTTATAAATTCCTACACATCTTTTCCGCCGTGGCAATATCGCAAGAGTTGGAACATGACTCATATGAGTCATGAGGTGCGAGTGAGCATCAGATTCGTGGAGTGTCGGCTGTTATCAATAGAGAGTGTTATTATGGCCGTGCGAGGTATGCAGTGTGTAGTGTGAATTCAGACAAGGAATGCAGTCATGTCTTGGTACATCGTGTAGGGATTGATGCGGTGCTCGTATGTTGGAAGCAGGCGTGGCAGAGAATTTTCGGGTGTTGGAATTTTGCTCTAAGGCTTATTTGCCGAAAAGTAAGAGAATATATTCAGAGTTGCTCGAGCTAATGTGCTCAACTGAGTGGTGGTAGAACGGGTAGGTGCTGAGGTGTTAACTAGTGATTTTAGACAACTCTAGTGCAGTTCTTAGCACGTTCAAGGATGAACGTATGCTTAAGTGGGAGAGAATGTAACGACCCGACCGGTCGTTTTGAGCTCTAGTGTGTCGTTTAGCAGTTTGAGGCCATGAGCAGCTTCACTTCTGGTATTATGACTTGTACGTATGGTCGGAATTGAATTTCGGGAGTTTCACAGTTGATTTGTAAAGAGAACTCTTGTTTCGGAAGCTCCAAGTTGGAAGGATCGACTAAGGTTGAATCTTTGAGTAAACGCCCTCGGAGTCGGGATTTGAAGGTTCCAACAGGTTCGTATGATGATTTTGGACTTGGCCGTATGTCCGGGTCAGGTTTTGGGTGGCCCGAAAGCGTTTCAGCGCCTGTTGTGGAAGTTAACATTTTGGGAAGAAACTGGTAAATTTGGGTTGAAGTGCATTTCAATGTTATCGATGTCCTTTTGGGGTTCGGAGCCTGGGAATAGCTCCGCATGGTGATTCTGGTATTGGGAGCGCGATTGGAAGTGGATTCGGAGGTTCGTAGGTCATTTTGGAGCCATTTGGCAAAAGTTAGAAATTCGAAGGTTTTGAGGAGTTAGAACGGAAGTGTACCTTTTGATATCGGGGTCGGATTTCTATTCCGAAAGTTGGAGTTGGACCGTAAGGTTGAATATGACTTGTGTGCAAAATTTGAGGTCAATCGGCAGTGCACAATTTACTTTTATGTTGGATTGGGCCGTATGCCTCGACATTTCCTATATATATATATATATTATCCTCATGGAATCGTGCGTAATATTTGGCTAGAAGCCAGTGTATCTGAGGGTCTCCCCCTTATTTGAATTATGACAACCTCTTGATGAAATCCACTGTATCTATGTATATGTTGTGGTTACGGAGGGAACTTGCTAGTTGAGAGCTGAGTAAATGGTAAAGGAGGGAATTATACCACGTAATTTATACTTGTTGGTTTCATATATTTACTCTGTTTCATATTTATTCACTTCTTCACCGTACCTGATATTATTGGACCACTAGTAAGTGTCGGAGTCGATCCCTCGTCACTACTTCTTCGAGGTTAGACGGGATACTTACTAGATACACGTTGTTTTCGTATACACTTGCTGTACATTTTTGATGTACATGTACATGTATGGATAGTGGCCTCGTGGGCGCAACAACATGGTTGGTACGGGGACTTAGGTAAGCTGCATCTTATGATACGATCCGCAGCCAGCAAAGTCTCCTTCAGGCGTATTGTATTTTCTCTTCTGTCCAGTTTGTATTCCGAACAATTATTGTATTACATTTTAAATTCCTAGAAATTGCTCATGCACTTGTGACATCGGGTTCTGGGATGACTATGGGATTTATTCATTATTTTAACTTGTTAAAGACATCTCGTTACTCAGTGGAAGTTCATTATTTGCTATTAATATAATGAAAATAAATGATTTCAAAAATATTAAAATGAGAATTTAATTAACTATCTTATGTTGGCTTGCCTGACAGTGGTGTCCGGCGCCATCACGACCTTTATATGGATTCTGGGTCGTGACACCCCCGTACCTTGATCATGACGTCGTTTCCATGACGTAAGCAATGGATGTGACCGAAACGTCGAGTCGTTTTGGTTCCCCAAAAACCATCAATGCATGTTAATCGTTGGTCGGCCACTAGCGTTACCGAACCGTTGCCACAAGCCTATAAATACCACCTCCTTTGTTGATTCAAACTTTACTTCGCTTTGATAAGAAACTCTTAACTCTCCAATCCTCCTTATCTTTCTTCCATTTCCACCAGTTACGCCACCGCTGTTCTCTCTAGAACTACCAATTTTACACTTTTCTTCTACTTTCTTTGCATATTCAAATGGCAAAAACCTCCAAAATTGTGCCGCAAAAGGAAAAGGGTTCGTCTTCCTCTTCCCGCCTGGCCAGTGACAAAACTCTAGTGAAGCCTCGTATCGAGGAATGTCTCCGGGGACCAATCGACTGACGTATGAATTTAAAATCGAAAGACCCTCCTCAGTTCCAGGTCGCTGTGAACCTATGTCCCGATACATTTGCTCTATATCGAAAAGTGACCTCGAGAGGGTGAAGAAGGACTGTAATTGGTAGAATAAGAAAGTGATGATTCCTTCCCTTGAGGAGGACATCACCACCTACGTGAAAGGGTACTTGAGTGTATATACCTATCCTTTCACTCTGGGTCCCGTAGATCCAGTCATACTCGACTTCTGCCGCCAGTACCGGCTAACACTCGGCCAGATCTATCCCTCATTCTGGTGCATCGTCAACCTGATCAGGATCTTTTCAAGCAAGGTCGAGGGAATGACCTTCACCCTCGACCATCTAATAAGGCTATACAACCCTCATCTTTATCGAGGTGGGTTGATAAAGCTGTAGCATCGAGCCACGAAGCCGGTGTTCTCAAGTATCGACGAAGATAAGAACTGGGTATGGATGGCCGGTTCGTCCGCATCAAGACCTCCGACCTAATTCCGGTCGAGAATATGCCATTCCCCAAGGAATGGAACATGAAACATAAGAGCAACTTTGTCACTGGTACCTATAGTGTCAGTTCCTTTATCCCTTTTCTGACTCATGTTTTCTTCTTATGGTGCAACTTCTTCTTGGTTTCCCGGTGCAATTTTGGATTTCGAAGGCTAGGTTCGACATCTAGCCTCCACCTATTCTCATGCCGAACGTTGCTGGTATGATTTGGGCAAAGGCAGATGGGAGGACAAAAACCATGGTGTGTTTCTTTGCTTGTGCATCGAGGTTTTCCTCGTAATGTAATCCTTATTTACTTATTTTCTTTATGTGTAGGTATTGGTGAGAATGTGGCCAAGAGGACTCCTCCGCCTGGGGAAGAGGAGGCATCGAAGCCAAACAAGGAGAGGAAGAGGAGAAAAACTTCCCCTTCCAAGTCCCCTAAGTCCAAAAAGAACAAATCTCGGAAGTCAAGAGCCGAGCCTCCTGCTCCTAGAGTCGACGCGGTTCAGCGACTCCGAGAGGAAGACGAAGAGGGTGAAGATGACGGCTGCCCGATGGTGACCCGAAAGAGGGGAAGCAACTGACGCTTCCATGAGTGCTGAGCTGGTAGAGCTCGAGGCTGTTCTACCTTGGGGCGAGGGCATTTCAGAAGAGGGCCCGAGTAGAGTCCCCGAGCAATCGGGTGGTGAAGATGCTTCATGCCGCGATAATCAGCCGGTGGATGTGCCCGAAGGGACTATCCCCGAGGCCCTTCAGAGAGAAGAAAATGTCCCAAGTGATTCACTTCAGATAATCAACATTGGTGACTTTCCACTTAATTCCTCATTCTCCGAGGGGCAGTTCCAAGACGCTCGAGCCATGGGTACTCCCGACGTGGGACAAGCCCATGAAGGGAACGACATATTCCGAGACTACTTCGCCGGAGTCGACAATGGTCCCGAACCAGACGCATCATTCGTGTTCGATGAGGCTCAGTGGTTTCTGAAGCAAGGATTTTTTATTTCTTCGTATTTACATTTGCGTTTACTTTATATTTATTCGAGCCTAACCCTTTTCGGTGTATATAGTCCATGGAGCTTCACCGAGAATCATCTACAAAATCCAAGGCCGAGCTATCTCGGTACGATGCCGAGCTCAAGAAGCTCGTAGCAGAGAGTGATGGCATCATACTCCTCTATGTTCAGAAAGAAGAGGAGATTATGACCCTTCGAGCTGAACTCACAAGGGCTCATCAAGATCAGATCGAACTCATCGGAAAGGTAACGTGCTTTCTTGATAGTTTGCTAAGTGTTAGCTCAAAATTGACAATTAACTATTCGTTTTTGCAGGTCCAGCAAAAGTGCGTGCTTGTGGCGCAGCTTAAAGAGGAAGCTAAGATGAAGGAGGCTGAAACCCTGGGTTGGAGATAGCATATGGAGCGTCTTACCTCGGAGAAGGATACGCTTCAGTCCTACTGGCCCAAGCAAAGGTTAGTTTTGAAGGCTGACAAAGGAACTCAAGCATGAACCAGGTCCATCCTGTGTGCATAGAAACGGGCAGAAGTTACATGTGGGATGCACGTGAAGGAGATAAGCTTAACTTCTTATACTTGATATCTCCTGATCGAAAATGTTGCATAATTGATAAGGAGAAGGACTCCTTAATCAAAGAGAACACTATCCAAGATAAGGAAGGAGTTAGAAGTTGAGATCAACTAGAGCTCTTCCACCAAGGAAGAGTAGCATCATAAGTCTAGTTAATATGTATTTACTAACTCTATAAATATCAATGTTGTTCTCTTTTATAGCTGATGCGCACATACTGAAGTTAAGCACAAATTGAGAGCAAAATAGCAAGGCATTTTGCGAGCAATTCCTGTGACATTTAAGAGTGCGATCCTGAAGCTACACGAACCAGATTGAAGAACCAGATCCATAAAGAGTTTTATGTATCCCTTTTTATTCTAGTTCAAAGTGTAGTATGCGTTTTGAGTTGTACCTTTCAGCTTTCTTAGAAGCAAATTGTACTAGGTACCTGAGTTGTATCTTTCAAGTTAGAGTTAATTTGACGTAGTCGTAACAACTTGTGGCGTCTATAAGGGTTAGAGTTAATCCTTAGGTTTGCAAGAGTTTGTAAACTTTGTTGTTGGCTCAGATTTTAGTGAAGTGTTTGGAGAAAATCCTAGGTAGTAGGTCGTGGTTTTTTCACCTTTTGAGCCGGGTGTTTTCCACGTAAAATACTTGTGTTCTTTACTTTTTGTATTTATTATTCCGCAACAGTAGTAGTTTGAACACATAGAAGAACCAAGTCCTTCTATAATCTGTGCACGCAAAAAATTAGACACCACACAAATCACCCCCTTCTTGTGTGGTATTGAAGTGTAAAACATCAATTGGTATCAGAGCGGGTTATCTTTGAAGAGGCTAACACCTTAGGAAAAGATCAATATGAGTGCACTACTTGAAAAGTGTAAAGAGCAATCCACCACTAGGCCACCACTATTCAATGATCATTATTATTCTTTGTGGAAGGAGAGGAGAAGAGATCACTTGAATATGACTAATGGATGCTTCAAATGTGGTAAAAATAACCATATGATCAAGAATTGTCCTATGTGGAAAGTCGAGTGAAAAAAAAAGAAATCTGAAAGAAGTAACGAGTTCATGACAAGAAGAACTACAACAAAAGGCAAACCAAGAAGATGGATGTACCCAAGATGGAAAGGAGCTTGGCACTCAGAATCACTGAAGGATCTGATCTAGAAGAAGATGAAATGGATATTATCACAAAGGACTTCAAGAAGTACCTAATAAGAGGAAAGGGTCCTTAAAGAAGTAGAATTTGCAACAAATCAAGTGTTCCTGAAAAACAAACCAATGAGGGGTGTTACAAGTGTGGCAAAACTGATCAGCACATCAAAAACTAACCTCATTGGGAAATTGAACGGAAGAAGGCAATAGCTGAACGAAGGAACAGGAAGAAGGAACAGGTTCAACCCAAGAAGAACAAAGGATCAACAAAGGCTATGGTTGCTACCTCGGGAGAAACCTCAGATGAAGATTCAGAAGATGAAGATGGAGATGAAAAAACACTTATGGCAATTGGAAAATCCAATGAGGAATCTGAGATAAGTATAATTCATCTCAAAGACAAGATTAAATTTTTGTCTAAAGAAAGGCTATCTGAGTTACTCCTGCATTTCACTGATGAATCTGAGGATCTAAACAATGAAAAGAAACAATTGTCTAAGGAGTGTGTGATTTTGAAATCTAATTGCAAAAATCTGGAACTTAGGGCTAGTGAAAATGATAGTAAAAATGCGGAGTTAAAGAACCAGGTTCATGAACTTGACACCATTGTCCTAGAGCTAAGATCTGAAAATCTAAAACTTAAATTAGGAACAGGTAAAAAGAAAGCTAATCACACACAACTCACATTAGAAGAAAACCTAGGAAAAATGAAAGACGAGTTGTACAAAAGAGATGAGCAGATAAGAGTCCTTAAGGAGGATCTAACCAACGTTAAGCATGAGCTAGACAGAACCTATAAATGGAATAGGTCCTCCGATGCACTTTCATGGCTACATGAACACCATAGTAGCAATAAGAGAGGACTTGGCTACGGGACCCCTGCACCTAAGTGGGATCCCAAAATCAAGTACCTCACACTTCCTAAGAACAAAATCTGCACACAATGTGGTATGACTGGTCACTATAAAAGTGAATGTAATGCAAAAGAAAAGGCTAGTCAAAAGAATAAAATATTTGTTCAAGGGAAAAGTAGGCTACCAGGATGGGCCAAAAAGAATTTGATTCACCCTTTTGCCTATAGAAAGGGAATCAAACTAGTTTGGGTTCCTAAGACTAACCCCTGATTTCCTTTTGCGGGTCCAAGTGAAGGGGAGCAACCAAATATGATACACGGATAGTGGCTGCTCAAAGCATATGACAGGTATCAAGAACCAGTTCCTTTCACATGAGGACCTCAAATGAGGTAATGTCTCATTTGGAAATGGGAAGAAAGGTGAGATCATTGGGGTTGGAAAGGTATGTAAGACTGATTCTCACTCTATTGAGAATGTCTACTTGATAGATGGCCTAAAATACAACCTAATCAGTGTATCACAATTGTGTGATAGAGGTAACTTGGTAGCATTCACCACTACCAAATATTTTGTGATAAATATTACCACTGACAAGATTGTTTTGCAGGAAAAAGAGTAAATAACATTTACATTGTAGATCTGTCCACACTTTCACAAAATTAACTTACTTGCTTAAGTGTGTTGGATGATGGTGCCCTCATTTGTCACAAAAGACTTGGACATGCCAGTCTAAGTCAACCCAACAAACTAGTCTCCAAGGACTTGGTGATAGGACTGCCTAACATTAAGTTCGAGGTAGACAAAGTTTGTGAGGCTTGTACAAGGGGGAAGCAGGTAAGAGCCTCTTTAAAAAGCAAGAAAATGGTAAGTACCACCAGAACAATGGAACTGGTCCATATGGATCTTTGTGGACAAATGAGAACTCTGAGCAGAGGTGGTAAGAGATATGTTATGGTGCTTGTTGATGATTACTCTAGGTTTACTTGGACACTGTTTCTGCTATCTAAAATGAAGCATTCAACACGTTCACTTCCTTTGTTAGAAAAACTCAAAAACAACTAGGTAATCAACTTGCATCAATTAGGTCTGATCATGGTACTGAATTTGAAAATGCTAAATTTGCTAAATTTTGTGATGTGCATGGAATAGATCATAACTTTTCTTCACCTAGGACTCCACAACAAAATGGTGTAGTCGAAAGAAAGAATAGGACATTGGAAAAAATGGCTAGGACTATGCTTTTTTCTAGTAAACTGCCTCATAGCTTCTGGGCAGAAGCTGTGAACACTGCATGTTACATTATAAATAGGTGCATGACCAGACCTCTTGTTGAGAAGACTCCCTATGAGTTACTTAAAGGGAGAGAGCCAAATATATCCATCTTAGGGCATTTGGATGCAAGTGCTTTGTGTACAATAATGGAAAAGACTCCCTAGGTAAGTATGATCAGAGAAGTGATGAGGGAGTATATTGAGATATTCTTCACACAATAAAGCTTATAAGATCTATAACAAAAGAACTATGTGTGTAGAAGAAAGTGTACATGTAATTTTTGATGAAACTAACATTCTTTCTGAGAGACAGGAATATGAAGATGAAGCAATTGGGATGGTAAGAAATTTAAATGAAATCACATCCCAGACTGAAGCTACACCAGAAGAAGGAACATGTGATGGAACATGTTCTTCTACTCAGGGCAACCTGACAAGGGGAACAGAACAAGGAGGAACTGAATCTCAAACCTCGATGGAACTTGTCCATAAACTTGTTCCACAACAACAAAACATTGAAATAACATAAAGGGGAAACCAGTTGGTTGTGAAATCTTACAAGTATCAAAGTTCTCATCCCATTGAGAATATAATCATTGACCCAACCTTTGGAATCAAAACTAGATCTTTATTAAAGAATCTTTGTGCTTTTGATGCTTTTTTATCTCCTATTAAACCTAAAAATGTTGATGAGGCTTGCAGGATGTAGACTGGGTAAATGCAATGCAAGAAGAACTCAACCTATTCAAAAAGAGTCGAGTTTGGCGTCTAGTACCAAGACCCAAGGACATATCAGTAATTGGCACAAAATGGGTCTTCAGAAACAAAAGCCTTAAGTAGAGATCACTTTGAGAGGAACAAGTTGGAATTAGGATGATTAAGATCACCTAAAAGGACCAGTTCAAAGTTAAACGAAAAAATTGAAAAAAAAAATATTTGAAAAAAAAAATTGGTTAGAAAATCTGTAAATTTTATATATAATTAGATTAAATATTGCTCAGTCTCATACTTTCAACAATATACTCATGTGCCATGTGCTCAAATGACTCATTAATCTCTAATGATATTTTCTCTGTTTTGGCAAATTTAGACTTACACAAGAGAATTTTCAATGAAGAACCTGGTTCATCAAGATAAATAGGTATGTTTTCTACACTCTACATAATTTGAGATAATTATATTTGGATCATGAGCAGAGTCCTACATAATTCCAAACTCCTTTTGGACTTATCCGTCACAAGTTAGCTAGTTCTGTTCAAAAGAGTCTCAACCGAATTGAAGTTCCTAGATTCTAGGGATACACTTCAACGTCTCTTCAAAACTGAATTTCAGTTTGATTAGACTTCTAAGAGTCTGAAAAGCTTTAGTTACCCCATCAATTATTCATCTTTATATTGATTAGCTTTAGAGTATTCCTTACTTCATCTTTCTCAAGCCGTAAAAAACTCTCATTCTTCTTCCATCTTCCAAACACAATCTAATTCTCTTCTCTTTCATACCCTAGCCCAGATATGTCGAACACCTCTGAAAATCCTTCATCACTACCATAGGAAACCACTTCCACACCTTCTACCACTCCTTCAACCACACCAATCTCTAAGAAAAGTAGAGTAAAGATGATGGCTCGTAAGATTATCGCTGAAGGAGAACAAATCAAGAAAATAAACAAGCAATTGAAAGCAGGTAGGGACAAGAATCCCAGAAATCTGAAGAGTCATTTAAGTCTGATACTAAGGGGGAAGAAAGTAGGTATTCCAAAATTGAACAGGTATCTTCTGATTCTAAAGTTACTCCTGAGACAGTTTCTGAAGTTGCTGCAAATTTGGAGAATAGAATCTGGAGAATCTGGTGGTTGGTGGTAAAAATAAAAAGGGAAAAGAAAAAGATAGCAAGGGTTCTAGGAGTACTGCGAGGGGAAAGGGTACAAGAGTGGCTGATTCTTCACCCACTTTTGTTGGTTTAACAAAAGAAACTGGGGCATTGGTTGTCTGGGGAGAGGAATTTACTAAAATAGAAGAGAGTGTGAGCAAAACAGAGGGAAGTAGGTCTGGCGAAGATGCTGAGGGGTTGGTTCAACTTGGGAAAAATATAGATGAACATGTTCCATCTGAATAGGAAACCGTTGCGGACCTACTGATAGGGTTATCAATGGCACCAAAACTCATGTCATTCCCTATGGCTTCATTCTCACAATTGTACTTGCACATTTCAAGTTACCTATGAAGAAGTGGGAGATTAGTACAAGCAAGGATCATTTTGTGGTTAATACTCTGCTTGCTTGCAATTATGAAGTCAATTCCACTCCGAAAGAACTTGGTTCATCCAAGAAGGTACCATTGAATAGCAAGGTCAGAGCCTTAGTGCTAGAAAGTGGGCTAAGTATGCTGATATTGGGAGGCTGAAGAAGTGGTTGACTGAAGTAGATGCTCTTAGAACTGAGCTGGTAAGAGAAAATGAGAATAATGTTGGCATTATTCAGGATATGCTGAAACTCCTCCAAGCCAAAAACCAAGCACCTAGTTCTTCCCAGCCTTAAGCCTCCTAGCCCAGTGTAGATCAACAAGGTTGACCAAGTTTGGGATTTTTTTTGTTGTTTTTGCTCATGTTTCCAGTATTTTTATTTCTTCTTATGCTTTGTGGTAGAATCTTATCAATCATCAATGAAATTAACTGTCTTTTTCTCTAATTGTTTGTTTATATTTCTTTGATGGTTAAAATTCTTAGCTTGATCTATGATGATTACTCCATGATTGCATTTGAAGTAGCCCCAGTGGCTATGAGTAAGCTTTAAAATCTGGTTATCTCACATTTTTATGCAACTTTTTGATGATGCCAAAAGGGATAAAATAAATAGGTTGTGCTTTAAACAAGTGTTGTTTAGCTTTGAACAAGTGATGTTTATAACCTAATATACCTGGTCCTTGATGATAAGTGATAAAAAGGAAAAATGTTTCTAACATTGTGTTGATGTTGAGCTGAGTTGAAACAGGGCCTAAGCTTATGAAAAGCACAAAGTTTGTCATCATCAAAAAGGGGGAATTTGTTGGCCCAAGTAAAGGTTAGTTTTGAAGACTGACAAAGTAACTCAAGCACGAATCAAGTCCATCCCTCCAGGTCCATCCCGTGTGCATAGAAATGGGCAGAAGTTACATGTGGGATGCACGTGAAGGAGATAAGCTTAACTTGCTTACTTGATATCTCCTGATCGAAAAGGTTGCATAATTGATAAGGAGAAGAACTCCTTAATCAAAGAGAACACTATCCAAGATAGGGAAGGAGTTAGAAATTGAAATCAACTAGAACTCTTCCACCAAGGAAGAGTAGCATCAGAATTCTAGTTAATCTGTATTTACTAACTCTATAAATAATAGTGTTGTTCTCTTTTATAGGCGACGCACACATACTGAAGTTAAGCACAAATTGAGAGCAAAATAGCAAGGCATTTTGTGAGCAATTCCTGTGACATTTAAGAGTGCGATCCTGAAGCTACACGAACCAGAACGAAGAACCAGCTCCATAAAGAGTTTTATGTGTCCTTCTTTATTTCCAGTTCAAAGTGTAGTAGGCGTTTTGAGTTGTACCTTTCAGATTTCTTAGAAGCAAATTGTACTAGGTACCTGAGTTGTATCTTTCAAGTTAGAGTTAACTTGTCGTAGTCGCAACAGCTTGTGGCGTGTTACTATAAGGGTTAGAGTTAATCCTTAGGTTTGCAAGAGTTTGTAAACTTTGTTGTTGGCTCAGAGTTGTAGTGAAGTGTTTGGAGAAAATCCTACTGGGTAATAGGTCGTGATTTTTTCACCTTTTGAGCCGGGTGTTTTCCACGTAAAACACTTGTGTTCTTTACTTTCTGTATTTATTATTCCGCAAAATTAGTAGTTGGAACACATAGAAGAACTAGGCCCATCTATAATATGTGCACGCGAAAAATTAGGCACCACACAAATCACCCTCCCTCTTGTGTGGTATTGAAGTATAAAACATCAGGGCCCAACTAACATCAATCGAGGGCCAGCTCCATGTTTTGAGGGAGGAAATCTTGGCTCGAGCCGGAAGATAGAAGAGTTTGAGGCTAAGCTGGCCGCCAAGCTTTCTAAGTCTAAGTCTGAGGCATGGGCGCTTGTTGCCTCCTACCGAGTTGATGTCGAGGCTGCCAATCTTCGGGCACAGGAGATCTCCGATGCTGCTGAAATTAGGTGTCATGTGCAGTCGACCATGCTAGGCCGCAATCTCGGAGAGAGGCTCTTGAGGAAGTGCACGCTCTTGGATTCGACCTCTCGGTCGACATCGAAGATGCCAAAGTATTGGAGGTCGAGGTCGCAACCTGGTTTTCTAATGAAGAGGATTCAGCAAGTGGCTCAGAGAGCAGAGAAGGTGAGGATAAGTCCGTCGAAGAAGTGTCTCCCGAAGATATGGTTCCCGAGGACGTGACGCCCGGGGTAGACTAGGCCTTTAGGATTTTCTTTTCTTTTTTATCTTTTTGTGTAAGGCTTTGACTGGCCTCTTGTACATGTTTTTGATATATAATAGAAAATTTCTTCTTGATGCCTTCACATGTTTTCAGTTCCAGATAAGCTTTTTTCTCTTATTGAAAACATCAAAAAAATTTATTGTTGTAATTTGACTTGTAAGCGGAATAAACCCTTAAGCTTTTCGTTTATACGAGGGTAAGTCCCCGAGTTCGGGAATTCACTCGAGACTTTATCTCGGGGCGGCTTGATCAAGCCTATGGATATATTATTTTTATGACCATGCTCGACTAAGCTTTGAACTTTTTATAATGAGGTAAACCCTTAGGTTTTTATCAAGCGATGGGTAAGACTCGAGTTTACTTTAATATACCTCTTAGGGTTTTTGTTGAATCCTCGAGCATTGACTTTTATTCGATCTCGGAATTGCGGAACCCTTGGGGCCGAAGTGAGTGAAAACGAGGTCTTGAACTCTAATTGTATCGGCCCTTAATCTCTTTTAAATTGGCCCTTAGGTTCTTTAGATCGACCCTTAGACTCTTTTAGATTGGGTCGATTTGGCCTCTAAAAATGGCTATTATTTTTCCCTTTTCGACTAAAAGACTTAGTGAAAATGCCTTAGCATATATTTTTTGTACCAGTGGGTTTTTCGAGGGTCCGATGATCGAAACCCTATTTTTATTTTTGTGCCTTAACGTGTTTGTGTCAAGGTGCTTTGATACCCCTTGAGGTTTTTTCGAAGGCTGATATTATCGAAGCCTTTAAATTATTCGAGGGCCGATTTTGTTGAAGCCCTTTTTTATTTGCTTTGCCGAGGGTAGCCTTATTTAACCGATTTTTCAAAGTATTTGAAGGCCTTTTATTTATAGCGGAAGTCGAACGTCTTCGAGCGGCATTATTTTGGCCGTAGCCTTTAATATGGCTGTAGCCTTCGGGTATGTCTCTTGGACTTACTTCCCGATAACGTTTCGAACTTGTTTGAAGTGTTAGTCCCCGATTATGGTGGTCTTGGCCTATATATCGAGGGGTGCCTCTTTGAGGTCTTATGATTTCGAACTTAGATAGCTCGAGTGCACAGTTCCCGAGTGTTCGAGGTATGCTTGTACTTGGCTCTTAAGACATTTTTCACAAGTGTTAGTTTTGCACAATAGATCAGAATCATATGTACATGACTCATATAGTAAAAAATTTACTTCGAAACATGAGATGTTCGATAAAAGAGAATGCTTCTTTGAATAATTTATGCATGAGTACATGTTTTGTGTCGGGACTCAGCTAATCTATATGGGCACGGTTCATTTGACCATTTGGCCCATTACAAAATTCTTCCTATCGAGACCTATTTATACTAGGTATGTTTCTCGAACACATAACATCCGAGGGTGATGCCCCCCAGTATTCGAGGTTGATTGTAAAGAAGCCTTGGATACTGTTGACTTATCCTTAGATAGCACATAGTTGTTTCCTTGTTAAAAACCTCGCCGGAGAAACCCATTTGGGATAAAAACCGGTCTGAGGGAAAAAGAGTGCAACGCGTACTTTAAAACCAGAGGTCTCGATTTCTTGGATCGAATTCCTGCAATGAGTTAGTTTCGAATATTTATGTAAATGAAAGAAAAGAGAAAGTCATACCTTAGCAATAGTACCGCTTAAGGAGTGATATGTTCCAGTTGTTCGACAATGGTTCGACGTTCATTGTTCCGTGTTTGTAAGACCCTTTTCTGACAATGTCGAGGATCTGGTAGGGTCCTTCCCAATTAGGACCAAGTATCCCTTCATTAGGGTCTCGAGTGTTGATTGTGACTTTTCTTAGGACCAAGTCCCCAATTCTGAAATGTCAAAGGTTAGTTCTTTTGTTATAGTATCTTTCGATCCGTTGCTTTTGTGCTGTCATTCGAGCGAGTGCAGCTTCTCGTCTTTCATCTAACAACTCGAGGCTGGTACTCGTGGTTTCATGGTTTGATTCCTCTGTTGCATATCGAAATCTAGCGCTGGGCTCTCCGACCTCGACCGATATCAAGGCCTCGGAGCCATATACTAAGGAAAATGGAGTTGCTCCGACACTGGACTTCGATGTTGTCTGATACGCCCATAGAACCTCAGGACTTCGTTTAGCCTTTTCTTCAAGTTTGGATGATAATCTTGTTCGTTGATTTGGCTTGTCCATTCCCACTAGGGTGATACGGTGTTGATAGTATCCTCTTTATTTTGTAATCTTCGAGGAACTTCATTACTTTACTGTCGATGAACTGTTTTCCATTATCACATACTATTTCCGCGGGTATCCCTAATCGACATGCGATGTGATCCCATATGAACTTAGCTTTACCTGGGGCCGATGGAAGAGGACCGACGATGTCTATTCCCCACTTCATGAATGGCCATGGGGATAGGACCGAGTGAAGTTGTTCGCCAGGCCAGTGGATCATCGGTGCAAACATTTGACATTTATCGCATCTTCGAATGAACTCCTTAGAGTATTTTTCCATGCTATCCCAATAATATCCTGCTCTGATGACCTTTCGAACTAGTGACTCAGCGCTAGAGTGTTTCCCAAGCATACCACCAATGGACCATCGAACGTCCTCTTGTACAATGTTCCATCTTCGTCTAATGTGAATCGAGAAGCTTTGGTCCGTAAGGCCCTCGATTCTTTTGGATCTGACGGGAGTTTCCCATTCTTTAAATATTCGATATATTTGTTTCTCCAGTCCTAAGTCAGAATCGTAGAGTTTATTTCGGCATGTCCTTCCTCGATCACAGACCTCGAGAGTTGGACGACAAACCTCGAGCTGATCTCATCTTCTTCGACCGATGACCCCAAATTGGAAAGTGCGTCGGCCTCGGTGTTTTTCTCACGAGGGATGTGTTGTAGAGTCCATTCTTTAAAACTATGCAAGGTTACCTGCAATTTGTCTAAGTACCTTCGCATCCTATTCTCTCGAACTTCAAAGGTTTCGTTTACCTGGTTTACCACCAGCAGGGAGTCGGACTTAGCTTCGATCACTTCTTCCCGCAAGATTTTAGCTAACTCGAGACCTGCAATCATAGCCTCATACTCGGCCTCGTTGTTAGTCAATTTGGCAGTTTTAATGGATTATCTAATAACATTGCCCGTAGGCAGTTTCAAAGCAATACTGATCCCGTACCCTTTCACATTCGAGGCACCATCCATGAAGAGGGTCCATACCCCCGATGAAGTACCCGATTTAAGTAGAAGTTCCTTTTCCACTTTGGGTACGAGAGTTGGCGTAAAATCGGTAATGAAGTCTGCTAAAATTTGAGACTTAATGGTTGTTCGGGGTTGATATTCGATATTATACCTCCAAGTTCGACGGCCCATTTGGCCAATCGACTCGATAATTCGGGCTTGTGCAAAATATTTCGGAGCGGATAAGTGGTGATCACACATATGGGATGACACTGAAAATATGGCTTTAATTTTCTAGATGCGCTTATTAATGCAAGTGCCAATTTTTCTAAGTGTGGATACCTAGTTTCAGCATCTCCTAAGGTCCGACTCACGTAATAAACATGAAACTATGTACCTTGTTTTTCTCGAACTAACACACCACTTACCGCTATCTCGAACACTTCCAAGTATGGGTACAACTTCTCGTATGCCTTCAGAGTGTGGAGAAGAGGTGGGCTCGGTAGGTATCGTTCCAATCCTTCCCATGCTTGTTGACATTCTGGGGTCCATGTAAAATCATTTTTTTTTAGTAAGGAAAAGAACCCGTGGCTTCAATATGATGACTTCGAAATGAATTGGCACATGCCATCTATCCATCTGGTTAGCCTCTGAACAGCTTTCATGCTGTCCACGACGGTGATATCCTCGATGGCCTTAATCTTATTGGGGTTGATCTTGATTCCATGATTTGACACCATGAAGCGAGGAATTTGCCCGAGCCGACCCTGAAAGCACACTTTTCGGGGTTAAGCTTCATGTCGTACTTCCTCAAGATTTTGAATGTCTCCTGCAAATGAGTCAAATGGTCTTCTGCGCGCAGGGACTTAACTAACACATCGTCAATGTAAACTTCCATTGATTTACTTAACTTTTCTTCGAACATCTTGTTAACTAGGCGTTGCTGTGTAGATCCCGCAATTTTTAGCCCGAAGGGCATTACATTATAACAATAGGTCCCCGACTTAGTGATAAAAGAAGTCCTTTCTTGATCCTCTGGGTCCATTTGGATCTGATTGTACCCAGAATAGGCGTCGAGAAAGGTAAGAATCTTGTGGCCGGCCGTGGCATCGATCATTCAATCAATGTTAGGTAAGGGAAAAGAGTCTTTTGGACATGCTTTATTCAAGTCCTTATAGTCTACACACATTCTAGGTTTGTTTCCCTTTTTGAAGACTACGACTATATTGGCTAACCATTCATGATATTTTACCTCCCGAATAGACCCTATATTGAGAAGTTTGGTTACCTCGTCCTTGATGAAGGCGTGCTTTACCTCGGGCTGGGGCCTTCTCTTTTGTTTTATCGGTCTGAACTTGGGATCCAGGCTCAGCCGATGAGTTGTTATCTCTGGTGGGATTCCTGTCATGTCTAAATGGGACCATGCAAAGCAATCCATGTTATCAATAAGAAATTGAATGAGTTTTTTCCTGAGTTCGGGGGTCAACCCCGTTCCCATGTATACCTTTCGTTTGGGTAGATACTCGATCAGTATCACCTATTCCAGCTCTTTGACCATTGAATTGGTTGCGTCTGATTCTTCGGGAATCACGAAAGTTCGAGGAGTGAGAAAATCCTCTTCTTCTTCCTCGATTACATGTTTCTCCGATTCGGTCGAGGCTGGGGGCGGTGATTTCTATTTGGACGTCTGCTTATCTTTGCTTCTCGATTTTTCTGAGGTTGAAGGTATTGATATCGACGTCACCTCTTCAACTGCAAATATTTCCTTTGCAGCGTGTTATTTCCCGTAAACTGTTCTCACACCATCCACCATTGGAAACTTCATCATTTGGTGAAGGGTCGATGGTATTGCCCTCATGTTGTGGATCCAAGGCCTTTCGAGCAGTGCATTGTACCTCATGTCGCCTTTGATGACATGGAATTTTGTGTCTTGGATAGTCCCGACCATGTTTACCAGTAGAAATATCTCCCCTTTCATTATTTCACTAGCCTTGTTGAAGCCGTTTAGGACTCGAGATGCAGGTACAATTTGGTCTAGCAGGCCGAGCTGCTCTACAACCTTCGATCTGATTATGTTTGTCGAGCTACCTGGATCCACTAGAACACTTTTAACTTGAATTTTATTTAACAAAATAGAAATTACCAAGGCGTCGTTGTGCGGCTGAGAGATGCCTTCTGCTTCTTCGTCATTTAACGATAGAGTGCCTTCAGGAACATAGTCTCTAGTCCGTTTTTCTTTGGTGATCGACACCTTGGTGCGTTTGAATATAGGCCCTTGTGGGATGTCGACCCCGCCGACGATCATGTGAATAACATGCTGAGGTTCTTCTTGCTCGTTGTTTCTATTGGCGTCTCTTTCCCTGAAGTGATTATTGGATCGATCACTGAGGAACTCTTGAAGGTGGCCCTCGTTGAATAATCGAGCTACCTCCTCTATCAACTTTTTGCAGTCTTCGGTCCTATGGCCATGCGTGCCATGATACTTACACATTAAGTTTGGATTACTTTGAGAGGGATCGATCTGTATAGACCTGGGCCACCTGGTGTCTTTGATACTTTTGATAGCCGATACAATCCCCGATACATCGAACTAAAATTGTACTCTGATGATCAAGGCGCTTATGTGGGATCTGCATATTTGTCGAAGCCAGTTTTAATCATTAGTCTCCGAGAATTCTGCTCTCGATCACCCCTTCGATAGTTCCGGGCGGAGTTTCATCCTGGACCGTTATTCCTTCGATCTAAAACATATGGATAATACCGATCTTTATTCGGCCTTGATTCTCTATCAATATCTCTCTACTTTTTACCTGTTGACCAGTTTGTATGTACTGAACCTAAAGGGGATCCCAATTGGTCATCCTCGACCCTAATCTTTGACTGATATCGGTTGTGAACATCTGCCCAAGTCACAACCGGGTACTCGATCAAGTTCTGTTTCAACTAGCGTGATGCGATCGAACTCCGCTCGTTTAATCCTTGGGTGAAAGCTTGAACAACCCAATCATCAGTGACTGGCGGTAATTCCATGCATTCCATTTGGAATCGAGACACGAACTCCCTTAGCATCTTGTTATCCTTTTGCTTTACTTTGAAGAGATCCGATTTTCTAATCACAACCTTTATGGCCCCAACATGTTCCTTTACAAACGAATCCGCCAACATGGCGAATGAATCGATAGAGTTCGGCGGCAAGTTGTGGTACCAAATCATAGCTCCCTTCGACAGGGTCTCCCCAAATTTCTTTAACATTACAGACTCGATTTCGTCATCCTCCAAATCATTACCTTTTATGTGCACGTATAGGAAGTAACGTGCTTATTGGGGTCTGAGGTCCCGTTGTATTTAGGTATATCGGGCATACGAAACTTCTTTGGGATAGGCTTCGGAGCCGCACTCGGAGGGAATGGTTTTTGCACAAACTTCTCGGAGTCACTTCCTTTTAAGATTGGCGGTGCCCCCGCTATCTGGTCCACTCGAGAGTTATAAGTTTCCACCTTCTTGTCGTTGGCCTCGATTTTCTTTTCTCCCGATTCTATTCTCTTAGTAAGCTCCTCGAGCATCCTTATTATAGAAGGATCGGTTGTTGAAGTGTTGTCACCCGATATTTCAAGCACTGGCTCGGTACGATGAGTAACCTCTTGTTTGGCCTTATTTGGTGCCCTGTGCTGATTTTGCAACTGAGCAATGGCGTTTTGTTGGGCTTGCAACATTTCAAATACTACTTGGAGACTGACTCCTTCATCTCCTCTGCCCTGTGTTCCTCGACCGTCAGTTCGACCCTCTCTGCGCACAATTCCCTCGGGGTCTACGCCTAAATCCGCATTCAAGGCAACATGAGAACTGACATCAACCGGGTTAACGTGCAGTGCTCCTCCGAGGTCAGCCTGTGGCACCTCGATTCCTGGGGCGATAACATTTTCGTTTTCTCCGTGAAGCCCGAGGCCGTTGTCACCGCTTGTAGATGTGTTTTGCGAGTTTGACATGATTCAACCTGAAAACAAAATTCATGACAAGAAACAAGCGTAAAATAGTGTGTTATACCGGAATTAGCACTGAACAATCACTATTATCCTTAGCCCCACGGTGGGCACCAAACTGTTTACCTCGAAATACGAGTAACAATTAAACTTGTAATGTGGTTATAGGATACATGATCTAATTCAATACCAATTGATAAATGACTAAATAAATAAACGAGTTAAGCGATTATAATGAATCAAACCAGTGTCGTTCGCAAGTTATCGACCTCGATTTAGAATAGGCTCGAGACCAAGCGTTAAGAACAATATGAACAATAAGAACAATAGTAAATTGCAAGTGAATAAAAGATCAGCGTATTGTTATTTTTCAGTAAGTGAATGTAATATATCCCTCTTTATATAGTAGAGGAATCCTAAATAAGGTATAACTCTAATTTCGAAAGTAAAATCTATGATTGGCATCAATAACCGTTGGCGGTTCCGTCAATCCCGAGATTCCCGCCGAGATTTGTGGTCGATTACTGATATCTCACTATTTTGTTGCTCGATGTCGATCATGTCCGACCTCGATCCTTCGGACTTCGTGTTCTTTGAGCTCGAGATCGCTTCAATATGAACTTAACGTCGAGGCAGACCCTCGAGCCCATATAATCGGATGTGCTCGATTTTAACCGTATACAGATACATAATGGTAGAAGTAAAATTTTACCGAGCATGTAAAATGCGACTGGGGTGAATTCGTAACAAGGTAGCCGTAGGGGAACCTGTGGCTGGATTGAATCTTTCGTGATGGAAATTCACTCTGTAAGATGCGCTATATCGACAAGGCGAGGAGAAAACAGCCTAATGGGAATAGCTCCAAACTAAAGCAGCCCTCCATCTCGCATATAGAAATGGTTGACATGCATAACTATTCATGATATCGAATAGGAATGATCATTATCAGTGGATACATATATGCCATGCTAGGATGAGCTAGGCTTTCAACAGCATAGCCACCTCTCAAGCGGCTTCCCTCCAGTGCCTTTGACTATTGCTACGGTCATCAACCGCAGCATTGAATTGAGACTTTCCACCTTGCTTTGGACTTGAATGGATCTACTTCTCCTCTGCCAGATCGATCTTCATTAAGAGGGTCAACCCAAGAGGAAGCTTCGAGCTCATATTGGTCATGAGTTGGGAACGGGAATTGACCTCTATGAGACCGAATCTCCTGTTGTTCCTCAGTAGCTTAGTGGTAGAGCGGTCGGCTGTTAACCGATTAGTCGTAGGTTTGAATCCTACTTGGGGAGATTTGATTGATTCTGAATTAAAGAATTCAGAATAAAGGGGCTCGCTTTGTCCGTTAAGAGTAGGTAACTCGTTCCTGTCTTTGTTTCTATTGCATTCTATCTCATCGTATCACATTCTGTTCTGCGAGATTAGAAAATCACCATCAATACCTCGGTCTAGGTCCGAGATAATCCTTTGTTCCATAGCCCTGGGGCTATTTACAACTAGCCAATTAAGAAGTCTCAAATATACTAGCACTGCATTAAAGATGCAGTCATCGATTCTCCCGAGAGGTCACAATTACTTGCGATTTACACTTGTACTTCAAATTTTTTGAGTCGATAGGAACTATACTCTCCATGTTAAAGGTAGAATACATTAAAGACTCAATATGAAATGATTATTTAAACATATAACATCGACACGTCCACAACTAGAGCTAGAGCCCTAACATCGAGCACTTCATTGTTTAGTGGTGTAAAACTTATTAAGTGGTCAGCTGTATGAGAATATCTAACGATTATGAATGTGTTGAGCACATGATAAATGTTGTTTCATGAATCACGATTCGAATAATGTATTCATGGAAACAACACCATATATTAAAGATGATATAAAGTAACTCAAATTGATATGTTAACTATTCGATTAATGTTCAAATTTTAAAGAAACGAAAGACGACGCTTTCTTATTAACGCAAGTCTTTATAAATAAAGTTATTTAGTGTTCGTACTGGTGAGAGATATTATAATCGAGAAATTAATAGATGTGTGTAAGTTGGCTGAAACGTCAATGTGATGCATAAACAAGATTGAAGCAATTCATTAAAGGTTCGAAACAATATGAGAGAGAATTAATGAAAAAAATACAATTGGATGCAAAGAACCGTGATTGACGAACAAACATGTAAAATTGGGTTTAATTTGGTAGAAGAGTCAAAATTTGGTAGACAAACAAACTCATGTTCCTTGCAATTTGGAGAAAGACAAACAAACTCATGGTATTTAGTTTAAGTTTTTTTTAAAAATAGTACGGTATTTGGTATTTTAAAATGAAATACCGTAATACCGATATACGTATTGAAATATATATTATATTACACAATACACATTTCGTTAATTATAACATAAGTATAAAAAATCTAAAATTTTACTTTCCTTTATTCTCTAAGTTCATCAATTAACTCTAAGCAAGTAACAAGATATTTCTCTATGTTTTTTCTCTCTCTAGGTTAGTATATGCTGCTTTTGGACAAAACTTTTGTCAATAAACGTTTTTAGTTCTGTACTTTTGAGTACTTTAATTAAGAATATTACTGTCTATGACTCTATGCACTAGTTAGTAGTCAAACCAAATAAACCGAAGTTACCGAACCGAATAAACCGAAATCGAAAGGAAAAAAATCGAACCATACCGAATTTAATTGATACAATATTGATATAGCATTTTACGAAATCAAATATTAAAAATATCAAACCGAAATATTTAAATACTGTATCGTATCAACCGACCAACAAGCCCGCTGCAAACTGGCCAACACCAGGCTTATAAAAAAAATATTATTAATATTTGAACTTTTCAAAAAATTTGTGAACACTAATGAACCAAGGAAATAGACAAATTACAAATTGACCACAAAAAGTCTGCAAGTATAGCAGCAAGGGGTCCGCAAAATCCTAGAACAAAATTCTATCCACACTTGGTCCAAAGTAGCCATTTTCCGTCCAATTAATTTGTTGTAAAACCTCATACCTCAAACTCAAACTACTATAAATTTCCCCATGTGAAAATTTTTACCCCAACACAAATAGATTTCGTGGTCTTTTCTCTACCCTTCACCTTTTATCTTCAAACAAACCAATTTTTTATTGGTTATTTTTGTAAGGGCTGAGGAAAAAAGGGCCAAAGAACCATATTGGCTAAGTGAGGTTTTGATTTTGTGAATTCTTGAACTGCAAATTTGCACTATTATTAGCTATGGCTTGTAGTGTTGCAGACTCTGGTTTTTTATTCTTGGTACATTCCCATTTCTTTAATTATGTTTTCGTCCAATTTTTTGATATACTGTTTAATTTTAGTTGTAAGCTTATGTCTTTTTTTTTTGTTTCTAATGTATTAGGCCTCCAAGAAAAGACCAATTCATAGCACTAGAATTACCCAAGTTGCTTCTTCAGGTTTGTGTGTGTGTATATATATATATATATATATATATATATATATAAGTTATATGCTTGACATTGTTTTATTGAGCATGAAATTTAAGAAAGAAAGACTTGCTTTTGAAATTTGTGGTTTAAAATAAGTGGTAAGGTTATAAATTTTTTATTAAGAGTAAATAAAAAGTCTAAAGTTAAAATGTTTCTAAATATAGAAAATTATCATTCTTTTTGGGACAGAGTAACATCTTGTTTTGGATGGTTTTTATGTATATTATATTGTATTATACTGTATCGTTTTGATGTATACAATATTTGGATAGAATGTATTGTTTGGTGTCGTTTTATGATGTCATGCACAAAGCAAAAGTACGAGGTAGAATAAAGTTGTAATATTACAAAGAAAAAGTACGAGGTAGAATTATTATATAAAATTGTAAAAGTAAAGGATAAAATAGGATTATTTGATAATAAGGAAGGACAAAATGAGAGGAAAAAATAAGGTAACGACGTGACCACATCAAATCCGTCGTTACATAAAGTGACACTTTTACGTAACGACAGATTTAATGATACGATACAATAAAATTTGAGTAATAATCAAAGCAAACATTGCATTTATAGTATGAGTACGATACAGTACATTAGGTAACAATCATCCAAACAAGCTATAAAAGATATGGGGTTTGTGTTTTACTGAGTTTCTTGAATTGAAGTTGGGATTTCTTGATTTGATAGTGGAACACATAAACAACAACTACACCTTATTCCCAAACAAGTTGGGATCGGCAATATGAATCCTCATTCCTTTCATTTAGCTCAACTCATATCATAGTGGAAGACATAAATGTATGTTCTTTGAATCGTATTTTGCAAGGTTACTTATCGTTGGTATTAATTGTGTAATTAATTACTGAAAGTTAGTGGCTATACTCTGAGGGTTTTCATATGCGTATGTTTCCTCTATGGCTGTTTTTGCTATGAAGGAAAATGTTCTTCAGGAAGTATGTCATTTCATTTTCTGGCAACTCGAAATAATATTTTCCTTTGAAATATATTTTCCATTTAAAGGGGAAAAAGGACTTTCTTCACTTATGTTTTTATCCAATAGTCCATTTGAAATAATTTCTAAACTTTAGAGAGTGTTGGATAGTAAGACAGTTTCTTCCGGTATGAAAATGGAATCACTAAAATAAAGGCCATATTTCTAATTTAAATCTATTGACTTTCCTTCTCTCTCTCTCTCTCTCTCTCTCTTTTTTTTTTTGTAAACAACTTAACTAATTTGCTTGTTTTAATGAAACAGAAATGGACGCCACATTATCAACCTAGAAATGTTAATGTTAACAAACATATTCATTATGTATCATGGTTCATCTTGATATTTCTGAAGAGATTTAAAGCAATTTCGCATTTAAGATTATGAATACTGAGATTCTCATATATTGCGGTTTCAGGCCAAGTTTTAGTAACTACGCTGAAAACCATAACAATAACTAAATCCTTTGATCTCTGTCCTTGAAATTATTGAAGCCTTGCATGGATTCTGCGTTGTGTCTGACTAGCTTTCTGTATGATCTTATGTTTGTGCATAGGAACAGGAACATATTTTTTAAAGTGGGAAAGTCTACCACAGATAAGATCCAAACAAAAAAGCTGCTTAATTTCTTTGAGAAAGACAAATGTTGTACGAGCTGTTGCAGTTCCGATAGCACCTTCTCCGTTAGACAGTGCAGAGGATAGGAAACGGTTAAGTGAAATGTATGGCTTTAGACAAATTGGAGAACCACTACCTGATAAAGTCACAATGAAAGATATTACTGAGACTCTCCCAAAGAAGGTACTATTATTTCCTCTGAAAAAAGCTTGTGAAAACTTATATATTGCGCTCATTTCCTTTAGAACCTGGTGATTGGCATTTATTCTCAATTTGTAGGTAAGCCATCTAAAAATCTATAGTAGCTTTTGTCTTGAAAAATCAAAATGCCAAATCTTCTCTCTAATTTCTCCGTAGTTTGTTGTCAAAGTACCCAATGTTGATTGACTAGATCCAGTACATATCCCACATCCATACCAGTGTCGGTGTTGTGTCGACACGGTTGCGGCACCATAAATGAAGAGTCTGCACAAGTTTTATTGTTTAGTAACTTGCTATCAATGGCACAATTTTCATTTTAGATTGTGTTTACTGCATTAGGTATTCGAGATTGACAATGGGAAGGCATTGAAGTCAGTTTTGATATCAGTAACTTCATATACTCTCGGGCTTTTCATGATTGCCAAAGCTCCCTGGTATCTACTTCCCCTGGCCTGGGCTTGGACAGGAACAGCAGTTACAGGGGTACGTTCTGTAAATCTTTGGTTTTTTTTGGCCATTATTTATTTTTTATTTGTATCGTTTTGTTAACCATATAACTCCAACTCATCTTTTTTTTTATTTGTGAAGTTCTTTGTAATAGGACATGATTGCGCTCACAAATCCTTCTCAAAGAACAAATTATTGGAAGATATAATTGGAACTCTGGCCTTTTTGCCGTTGGTATATCCATATGAGCCATGGAGGTTCAAGCATGATCGGCATCACGCAAAAACAAACATGTTCGTTAAATGACTCTTCTCCATTTATTTTTTCTTCAAGTTAATTACATCTTTGTTTGTGGCATGAGCTGTGAATGTCAACATCTTATTCTATTGTATTTAGCTCTTCCGAAGCTAATTCTGCCTTGCTTATTCAATACTTGCCTTTTTGGAGTTCAAGATTTATTTTCTAAATTATGTGAGCCAAAAACTTTTGCCAACTGAACCTACACTAGTCAGATAATAGGTGTAAATGTGGTTGACAGCTTCAAATAAATGGAAGTCAGTTTCATCGACGTTCAAATTTTGCCTTCATGTCTAAAGGTGGTATAAAAGTAGTTGCCAGTTTGTAGATTAATGTAGTATGCAGTGCAGAGCCACCTTATAGGAAGGGGTGTCATTTGACATCCCTTCGCGGGAAAAATACACTATGTAGGTAGGTTAAAATATTTTTTTTGATGTATATATACTATGTATTGACTCCCCTTAATTTTCTGGTATGTTTACTTTTATATATTTTGACACCCATTAATGAAAATTCTGGCTCCGCCACCGGTAGTATCCCAACTCTTTATTATTCATGTTACACAGTTTGTACTCATTATTCATCTGCTCCCTACGTTATTTATGTGACACAGTTTGACTTGACACGGAGTTTAAGAAGACAAAAAAGAAGACTATTGAAACTTGTGGTCTTAACAACTTAATGTGTGAAGGATTTTCTGTGGCTTTTAATATGTGTGACTATAAAAGTTTCTCATTAAGAGTAAAATGGGTAACATGAAAAGTTTAAAGTTAAATTATTTTCAAATATAGAAATGTGTGATTATTTTTGGAATGGAGTAGTAAGGAAAGTGTGTCACGTAAATTGAAATGGCGGGAGTAAGTGAAAACTATAAATTTCTCATTTTTTTCTCTATTTCCAGGTTGCATGAAGATACAGCTTGGCAGCCTGTTTGGAAGGAGGAGTTCGATTCGGTTCCTGCTCTGAGGAAGGCAATTATATTTGGTTATGGACCCTTTCGACCTTGGATGTCTATAGCTCACTGGTATACTGCTGTGAAAATTGATATAGTTTCTTAATTCTATGTCTGCTTAAAATCTCCTGATTCATATCTACTATATCAAATCTTGATTTAGGTGGCTCTGTCATTTCAATTTGAAGAAGTTCAGACCAAATGAAATTAATAGGGTGAAAATAAGTTTAGGATGCGTCTTTGCTTTTATGGCAATTGGCTGGCCATTGATAATCTGGAAAACAGGGATTATTGGATGGATTAAGTTCTGGTTAATGCCGTGGTTGGGTTATCATTTTTGGGTAATAGCAATTTCTGCTCTCTTGTGATTACCTCTTGGTACTTCATTCTTGAAGATTTGCTCGATAAAACTTCCGGTATTGATAACTTTTTATTTTATTTCAAATGATAAGATGAGTACTTTCACAATGGTTCATCATACGGCACCTCACATACCCTTCAAAACTTCCGATGAGTGGAATGCTGCTCAGGCACAGCTGAATGGCACAGTTCACTGCGATTATCCTAGTTGGTAATTGATCTCTCTTATCTTCTTTCTTGACATTACCGCAATTCTTAATCTTGCATGAATTAACTGTAAATCTGTAAATACTTTTTGGGCTGAAAGGTGTTAGATAGTTTATGTACATAGTATGTTGAGTGTCCCATATTGGAATATATATGTATTGTGTAGTGTGTGACGTATAGATATAAATAGGACCTCTTGTATTGTAGTTGAGTAATGCATATCAATAATAATATTTCTTGTGCCTTTACTCCTCACATGGTCTCATAGCTAAACCCATTCTAATACTTTGTTTCACTTTCACCGATATTGGGTCCCTATATTAATATTCTTCACGCTCTAGTTGACAGGCCTGGCCGGGGGTTGGGTGGGGTTGAGTCCCGCATCGGTTAAGGGATGGCGGACTTAGACTCTTTATATGGCTTGGCAATCCTCACCTTATGAGCTAGCTTTTAGGGTTGAGTTAGGCCCAATGTTTATTTCTTTATCAGAAGGTTTTCTCAATTGTAAAATCCACACTGCGCCTAAGGTGTGACTTATGTAATTCAAGCTGAAAGGGAAATCATGGGAGTCAGGATACGCATCCTAGTATAAGACAAAAAAAACTAGGTGGCCTTTTCTTATCTGCCTAAATCTTGGTGAACCGAGTTACCTGATACCTGTACTGGTGGATGATGCAGGTAACCGGTGGAATAGTTGAGGTGTGCAAACGTTAGCCCTGACACCAGTACACCACCATATTTTTTTTTTGCAAAAAGGAGTCAAATCCAGCTCTTTAGTTGCCTCTCTTCTCCATGAGATCAATTGAGCTTATCCTCATGACAAACATAAAATCTTGAAAGGCAAACCATTGGAAAATAATTGGACTTGTGAAGACAAAATATTAGCTTATGCTTCCTATTCACAAAAGTGATGCAATTTTTCTCCTAAACCTACTGTTTTCGGGTCTATGTTTCAACCTAAAAAGAATAGGTGACCTCTTTTGTTTTTGTTTAAAATCTTTGAAACAAGAAGTGACAGAGTAGATAATTGAAAGATAGATAAGATAGCATGAAACAATATGAATTCATACTAGTTTGAATTTATTGGAAAATATGTTCTCTTTAAGAAAAGAAATTTAGTATTTTAGGATGAAAAAAGAAAGTAGGTCAAGTAATTTGGCACCATCGGAGTGATATATTAAGTGCCAGAAAAGGTGAGACTAAAGCAGTCTAATGATGCCTGTTCGATTATACGCCCCGATATCTATGTTTTATATTAATGATAATTTATTCGGGAAATTGCTATTTTCCTGTTCTCTTACTCCCAACCAGGATAAAGGGGATAGTATGTATATTTAACTGAAAGAACATTGCTTTAAAGTTCGGCAAGTGCCTGCTCATTTGAGCTGCTCTACATAAGAGTTTAAATTCTGATTAGTAAGTATCCTTTTACTCCACATACTATTAAAGAACATATCTCACCTAAAGCTAATCTAACTATCAACATGTGATTTCCATTTAAACGGCCTCTCATCTCCTCCCCACTTTCCCCCCTCGCGCAGAAAAAGGTAAATAAAGACGAGTCACATAAAGAGAAACAAACAATAAAAGTGCGTCCGTGCTCTCACACTCAACCGACTGGGTCTACAATTTGAAAATCTGGAGAACGGAAATGGAATTAGCCTAATTTATTAACCTTTCATAGTTGACTGCGTACCTAAGCATACTTTTTCGGATCCAAACTTTTTTGTTCTTTCTAAGTCTTCTTCTTGCATAGAAGAACGCCTCAAGATGAAGAGAGTGAAACTAATCCTGAAACTTTCTCCTCTTTTTTTTTAAGTTTGCTTTAAGGAACTGTTCCCTCTGCTTTTCTCTTCCCCGTTTATGTCTGAAATGCTCATTTTTCTGATCTTTATTCTTTCTTTTTTACAGGATTGAGGTTCTTTGTCATGATATCAATGTTCATATCCCCCACCACATATCCCCCAGAATACCGAGTTACAATTTACGGGCAGCTCATCAATCTCTCCAACAGAATTGGGGAAAGGTATTATGAACCAGCATTTTCTTTCTGACAATGTTTCATTTCTTTTATTGACGTTTTACAGGTATCATTTTTTTTGTTTGGTTCGTCCTTGGGACATGGGGGGTAGGGGTGGTGAGTTTGGCAGTGGCGGAGCTAGCCTACCGCCACTAGCCTATTCGATATGAGTTTCACTGAATCCAGTGACTTTTGCTTAAACTCTGTATTTGTATTAAGTTCATTAAGTATGTATAAATATTTAATTGCGAACCCAGAAACTAAGACGAACTATGAATTATGTGGCAAATTCAGAATCAACAAACTCCAAATACTGGCTCCGCCCTGGAGTTTGGCACTTGACATTTTCTGCAGTGTGCTTTATGAACTTAGACCACCTTTTTTCCTTAACCTAAAATTCGTCAGATGTCTATCCAATATGCAGAATAAGATGCGAAAGCACTGTCACACCTCTCTCTCTCTCTCTCTGTGTATATCTACAATTGTTTTGCATGGCTATTGACTTGTGTTTTGTTCTTGACACTCAACAGTACCTGAACGAGGCTTCATGGAACTGGCGTCTAATGAAGACAATACTGACAATATGTCACGTGTACGATAAGGAGCAGAATTACGTTCCCTTTGACGAAGTTGTCCCTGAAGAAGCCCAGCCGATTACATTCCTTAAAAAAGTAATGCCCGACTATGCTTGATTAGTGTGCATTTTGCTCGGCTCATTCTTTGGGAAGGTATCCTTCCATTTTTTTTGGGTCCGGTTAAGCAGGCCAGGCCCAAGTTTCAACTTCTCACAATATTGAAAGACTTGTTTTAACACATCAGAGTGAGAAATATCTTCTCAGGAAGTTTCTTGGTAGTGTAAGTGTAGTATACAGTAATTTAAATTTCTCAAGGAAATCACATTTTGTCATCTTTTATTAATAAGTACCCATGAATAGCATGTTGCTTATTTAATACCAAAGTTTCATTATATTCTTCTTTTTGAGGTCGATTCAATAGATGGTTGACAGTGATTTCTCTTACACTGAGTTATCTGTCTATTCGCTGTGCCATTTGCTTTCGTTGTCCTGTTACCTTGTTGTTGCTATTGTTTATTACTTCCTTTTCACTGTTCTTGAGCCGAGTGTCCATCGAAAACATCCTCTCTATCTTCATAAGGTAGGGTAAGATCTGCCTACACATATTACCTTCCCCAGACCCCAATTTTGTGAGATTACACTGGATTTGTTGTTGGCGTTGTTGTTATTGAGTTATCTGTCTATTGTTATTTTGCATTTTGGACATCTAAACCTCATGCTAACAGGTTGTAAATCTGATGTACTTACATTAAAGTATTGTCTTAAACAGGAGGAATCATACATTAAACAATATTAGTAGTTGTTTTGTTAAATGATCCTTGTTTTGAGATAATGCTTTTCTAGATTGTCGTTGAAACTTGAAATAAGCAGACGAAAGTCAAAAGAGTGCAGGAATTTTCATTTTTTTTTTGTGGGGTTTCTTAAATAGGGATTTGCTCCCATTATAGAAGTTTGAACTTAATAATAGTCTGCATTAATATAATTTTGAAAATTTTGTCGCGTCGTGCCATTCGATGAATATTATTAATCATAAAGAAGTGATTAGTGGTTACATTAAACAAATAATGCCGGCTCCAGATTTCATGAATGGCAGAGACTAAAAGGCAAGAGTCAGCATTTGTTGATATGATCTGTTTTTACAGTAACCTCCCCTTTTTTTTATCCTACAATTACCAGCTATCATGTTTTAACTGCAAAAGGGGAAAAGATGTCCTCAGCACACGAGGGTGTAACCTAATGGTCAATGAAGTGGATAAAAATCCTGGGAAATCAGAATTCAATTCTCGGCAGAAACAAACGTTAAGTGATTTCTTTCCATCCACTTAAGCATTAGGGGGTAGAATTACCTGGTACTTGCATTGTTGGTGGGAAATAGCAAGTATCAGATGAAATACTCAAGGTGCGTGCAAACTGAACCGTGTAAAAAACAAAAAAGGCCAGCTCAGTGCACCCAGCTCTCACTATGCGCGGGCGGGGTCCGGGGAAGTGTCGGACCACAAGGGTCTATTGTACGCAGCCTTATCGTACATTGCTTCAAGAGGTTATTTTCACGAGTTCGACTTTCCGGTCACACGACGGTAATTTTACCAGTTACACTAAGGCTCCCTTTAAAAAACAAAGAAAGAGAGAAAAAGATGCCCTTATATTTCCAAGTACAGTCTCAGACTGAGATACCCTCTGATCTGGAAAAACAAAGCAAAACTTTACCTCCTTTTCTTTAGATGAACCACTAATAAATAATCAGCAGTCTGGCTAAGTAGTTACAACTGCTCACATGCTAATGGTATAACCCCCCTCCCCCACCCCCCCCACCAACCCCCCACCCCCCCATATTCTTTTAAGTGTGGAAAATCTGGAATCTTGCAAGTAACTTTAAGTTACACTGTATTGTACAAATACATAAAGAGGAATAATCTTTGTTAAAGCTTAGGTCAAAAGAAGGTTGTTGGATAGGGTTTATGCAAAAGAGATTTTGGTAGTACTTTATCACAAGGTGGTCCAATGAAGATAACAAAAATGAATTGAAGTTTTCAGTTTAGCCTGAAAGTGGATATATCTACTGACAGGTGCATTAAAAATTGAAAGAATGCATCTATTAGAAGCAAGGCAAAGGTAAAGTTGAAATATTGATTGCTAAGCAATCAGTTTCCTTAATATGTCAGTTTCAAATGTATACACAAACTCACAAATCTAGATTGTATTACACACTGATTTCTACTTAGTTTCTCTAATCCTAAAAGCATCTGTTGTAGTTTCTTGATTCATCACTCTTAACAATCTGAAGAATAAAAGAGAACAAAAACACTCATCTATAGATAACAAAACATAAAAAATTATACAACTGGTGGAGGTCCGTTGGAAATAGCTTCTCTACTTTCTCAAGGTAGGAGTAAGGTCTGCGTACACACTACCCTTGTCAGATCCAACATGTGAGATTTCACTGGATTTTTTTTTTTTTCGTTGTTGTTGTTGTTGTTATACAATTGGTGGAGGAGGAGTCTCCCATATATCAAATACATTTTCTTCACTATGAAGAGCGAAAAGACGATCCCCACCAATTGAGAAATCACAAATTGAACCCCCATAGCTCCGTCGAAGCCTTGATGTAAGAACATAATCCGGCCCACAGAACACAGAAATGCAATCGTTCATCGATGAGAACAACTGCCCCTCGTGCAATGCCAGTTTAGGATAACACGGCTCATCCGGCATTTTCCCCTTCATCAACTTACTTCTTGAGCTCCACCTTACACTTCCTGCACTCCTCCTCAAATCCATGAACCCCAAATCTTCATACTCATTCACCACACAAATGGAGCTTGTTTCCTCCATTGCTATCGCGTCCCTAACTCTTCTCTCATCCGTTATGGGCGCACCAACATCGGACCATGACCAAACCATACTCTTGTCCCTAAAATCCAACAAACTAATGTAACAATTATCCTTCCTTGGAAACAAAGTAGCAACCAACAAACAGTTAGTACCATGTAACCATTGTAGCTTGTCGGCATCACCAAGAGACCAACCAGGTGGCTCATAGAAAAAATCTATCTGTTTTCCAGTAACTTGGTCCCATACACCAATACCATACTCATTGCTTCTGCCTTTACAACTAGAGAACAACTTATAATCTGAGCTAAAACTCAATGCACCAGCTGTATAACTCTTCACTTGGTTTTCATGTTTGACATGAAATTTGTACCTTAGTTCCCCAGTGGATGCACTAAACAAACCCATGCCTCCATCTCCTTTACCTAATCTTTCACAAGCACTTAACACTATGTTCTCCGAGTCAACCCACCCTGCATCATTCACCCTTTGGTAATCAAGATTGATTGGAGGGTGCTCTTCTAACATCCAATCATAGACATGAACCATACTACCATGAGCCACACAACAACCGCCATCCGGGCCAGCCCGGATGGCTGTGCCATCACCCGGAGCCTGGCCAGTTACTGACCTGGCCAGCCCGAGTCTGTTTCCGTCAAACGGACCCCACTTAGCTGACCTGACATGGTCTAAAAGACCATAATACATAGCCTCTCTGTATAACAACTTTTCAGGAAGATTTTGGGGTAGATAAAGCTCTCCTGTTCTGAGTAGGTCAAGAAGGACTGAGAAACATTCAGGGTTCCTATCAATGAAGTGTTCAGTGTTTGTGGCATCAGAATTTAGGTTCCAATCATTATCAAACATGGCTCCAAATAGCGAATTCCGGCCAGCATTCGCCAAAGTTGTAGCTGTAGTTTCGAAAATTCTACCACAAACATTGAATTTCACCCTGTCCTTTTGAATTCCCATCACTAAAAATTTCAGTATCTGATACTATGAGTCAAGAAAAAACAGGGGACTTGAAATCCAAAGTTGAATTTGAAAGCAACTAACTTGGAAAATATTCCAACAGAAAAAATAAGGATACAGAAGCAATAACTTCAAGAATTAAAGTAGGTAGTAATGAAAACGGAATTTTTATGAAGAAACAATTAATTATACTGAAAATTTTGAATTCAAGACTCTATACAATTAAGAGGACACAGCCTCAAATGCCAAATCACGTGGAAAAGACACCTATCATAATGATGATCACAAAGAAGGAGAAAAAACAGAGGAAAATGGTGGTCAGAGAGAAATATAGAAGAAAATAACTAAATTTAAGAAAATCTATGATCTGGGTATTGAAGATTGAAGGATTTTAGAGATGGGTTTTGAATATTTTTCAAAGATTTTTGGTCTAGAAATGGGAAATGAAGAAGAAAAGTGGAATTGGAGGGTGTTGTGTTTCAAAAAAATTGAATCTTGTTGTTTTTCCTTTTGATCTTTTTCTTTTCCTCTCTTTTTTGAGGTCTTGCTAAGTCTGAACACAAGCTAAGCTTTTTATAAATTCATCGTCTAAGGTAGGTCCCAGTTATCCTTCTTTTGTTATTGGACGTTGATTATTTGGATTTTTGATCAAATGATCAAGAAAAATAAGGTTGTTGTGTACTCATAAAAAATGGTTAAATGCGGTTCCATTGATTTTTATTTTATTTTTAAAAATTTTTTGGTTTCCAATCCGCTATCCAGTACCCTCTTTGAATCTCGCCAGCGCCTATACAGGCAACAATGAACACACTTTGATTTCGGGCTACCCTTTCATTCTTTTAGACAAGATCACCAGAGAGGATATAATCCGCTCAAAAAATTCCAATTTTATGACCAAAACAATCAACGATAGCCAACAAGGGCGCGGTTTATGCCCGTGGCCGTATGCCCGACCATGCCGAGGTGTAATACAAAGAGACCCATCGCATCCCGCAAAGTCCCACTTTAGTGGGGAAGGAATGCATACCAAAAGCGACTCCATATCCGATTTTTCAATTCGAGATCTTTAATTAAAAAAAAAAAAGTATTTATCGCTCACCACTAACCTTTGAATAAAAATAGTACGTGCTATCCAATTTTCGGACTGGTCATTCAAAAATTGTCAGCGTTTGCAAAGTCAATGAAAAATAGTCACTAGTTTGTTGTAATACGGAAAGTTCCAGCATAATATACTGGAGACCGGTGCACCTGTGTATGAAATTTCGGCATATTATGTTGGAACTCCAACACGCGAAAAGTTCCAGCATAATATACTGGAGATTGGAGCACCTGTATATGAACTTCCAATATATTATGCTGGACCGTTATATTATACTGGAAATCCAGTATATTATGCTAGAAATCCAGTATATTATACTGGAATTCCAGTATATTATGCTGGATTATTTTTCGGATTTTGAATAGTATTTTCGTTTAGATTTATCTTTACATGAAAAGTAGCTAAATTTCGATTACCTTTTAAAACTATGGCTATTTTTGAATGATCACTTGTAAATCTGACTATTTTTAAATTGATATTTATTTATTTGTTGGTTGGTTAGTTTTAAGTCTATATTCTTTAAAAGAAAAGTCAGCTCTCTTTTGGGAATAAGAAGAAGAGAGCGTGTCTTGTGCGTTAGGTATTTATTTATTTATTTATTTTTCCCAATGGTTATTTTTTTATGGAATAGAACTTTTAGGAAGTTGTCATGGAAATTGGAGATTGTGACAATTATTAAATCTTGGAGACTGTTCAAAATATATGTGTACTAAATTATGGTTCCAATTAGTCATCATTCTAATCACCCTCTTTTATTATTCATTCTTTCTTTTTTGGCGACTTTATTTTATTTTATTGTGTATCTATTATCGTCGATAAACTTATAGCCTTACACTCTTTGCTAGATTGCAATGCTCCTTTGAAAAACTCTCCCCCACCCCCCACCCCCCTCTTCCCCAAGTGAAGATATATATGTTAAACGGATAAGTGGGCCACTCTCCCTCTTGGCTTCGGCCAAACTTTTTCTTGCTGGTCGAGCTTTCTACAAAAAAGGAAAAGAAAAAAAACAGTAATACAAGAACGTGTTGTTTTATCTAAGCTTCTTCTTAGTGCATTAGCTCCCCACAATAGTCACGTCCGGTGCCGTGAAATGATTAAGAATTATGACGGGGTCAAAATAAATTTTGTTCTTTGTATTCAATAAGTATTGCATGTCCCGAATAATTCAAAGAAGGGCGGACTGCGGGGAGGGTCTTTTTAAGTAGATAACTCATCGAGCGGTCGAAGCGGAATTTTTTTGGAGAAAAGAACTTGAATAAGTTTGTTTTTATGAAAGAGCCATCATTTTCTATCAGGAACGCTATGTCATTTTCAATCCCGGCATAATTATCAAAATGCGAGTGAAACACATAAAAAAGGGACTCATTCATGTTGGGTAAGATGTCATAAGAAAGATGATTTGGAGTAATAACAAACTAAATGAATAGGTCAAGAACTCATCTCTCTAGTTTCGTCTTATTTGAACAAATGAAATAGAAATTTATGTATTGCCATTTGCCATATGAAAGAGGTAGAATGAATATTGAAAAGCTCAGTAACTACAAATCAATATAAACAAAACTGTATATAACAAACACATGAAGGAGACAGAAAACACAACTGTACTATACAATCAAGAACAAATTAAATCTGTCATATCTATTAAATGCTTTATTTATTTAAATTTTTTACTAAAACTACTCACCAAGTGATGACAAGTGTTAGATGAATTTTAACAGGTAGTAATCCTTCAACTTCAATCAGTTTTCGCAACTAATAACTGTCTTGAATAAAATTAAATATATATAAATAAATAACTATGACAATCCACCGAGTGCTTAATCCCACAAGTGGAGTCTGAGAAAAATAGTATGTACGCTCCTTACTAAGGGTGTACATGAACGGGTTGGTTCGGTTTTTATCATAACCAAACCAAACCAATTATATCGGTTTGGATTGGTTCTGTTTTGTCGGGTTTTCGTTTTTCTTTTGTTATGTGAATATTATTCCAATCTTACTTTCTTAAAGTTATAGACAAAGTTTTGATAAATGAATATATGTTTAGTAAATATTCAAAAAATTGACAAACATATGATGTATTAAAATATTCTAATGGGAGAATTTTTTTTAGTAATACATGATAGTTATTTTCTTAGTCATCTAACAATAATTTTCGTTAATGTACGCTTTCTAGGTTAACACATGAGAGGATCCCAAAATTTCGATATTTTTTTAAAGAAATTTCAATATAAAGTCTTAAAAATATATATAAAAATTATATATTTATATGCCGGTTTGATTCGAATTTTTTTACTCAATACCAAGTCAAACCAAACCTAGCTAGTCGATTTTTTAATCGGTTTAATTTGATTTTTCGGTTTGGTACGGTTTCCCGTTTCAGTTTGGACACCCCTACTCCTTATCACTGCCTTGTGAATATAGTGAGACTATTTTTGAAAACCCTCGGCTCAAGAAAAAAGGATCTAAGAATAAGAGAGTACAAAACTAAAACTACTACCTAGTGGTAAAGGTATAAAGGTAAAGAAAACCTTCCTTAGATTCTTAGAGAACAAAATAATAATGTTTATTCTTTTTTAACTGTGATGTCCGAATCAACTTGCGTTAATGCTGGTTAATCTCCAAGAACACTAGGTTTTCTTCACTAACTACATAAAAATGATAAATTTTACCTACTTTAAAAGCATAACACTTGAATAAAAGTTAGTTTCTCAGTAAATTCATTCGGATGCTCAACAACTCCAACATTTTAAATGTTTGATAACATGAGTTCGTAAATACTTATTCGTACTTGGTGTTTTAGTCAAAATTATGTTAATTAACTTTCTATGATTAGTAAGTAATTTAATGTGGTGAAAATGCATAATTAACTATGATCAAATGCTAGATATGTGCAAACACACATCATGCATCTATCAGATTGATATAAATATCGGGTGCGGTCAGGGAAAACTAGAAGCACGGTACCAATTAGGTCGAAGCCAATAACTTTTACTCAAATAATCTATTTACATTAAAAAATTCATTAAATATATATATATAAAATCAAGATATTAGCATTTAAAGTCATTTTTCTAAAATTCAAAACTCATTAAATTAAAAATTCTCTATTAACAGATCAAGTAACACGGAATTATTAGAAAATTTCAAGAGGACGCAAACCTCGAATATCTTCTTGCCTGGCTACTTTAACATAGAGAAAAATACTAAAAGATCTCTTCACTTTTTTTCTTTTCTTAAAAACCTGAATCCCCCATACCACCTTTAATTTATTTTTGACTTGTTTCAGTCTTTGAGATAAGGATATCAAAACTTCCTTCCCTTTTTATCCTGTACCCTTGTCACTTTTAAAGTGTTGGCAGTATCGGCGGATCCAGAATTTTCATATTAAATATATTAAAAAGTTAAAGAGAGTCAACGTATAGTAAATATACATAAAATAAAAAAAATTATCTAAAAAAATAGTGTAATTTTTCAACGAAGGGATGTCGTTTGACACCCCTTGCTTCAATGTGACTCCGCCACTGGTTGGCCTGCGAATCTAGTATGTAATATATGGATTCATGTAAATTAAATTTAATAATTTTTTCTCAAATTATATATAAGAATTAAGAGATTCATTAAATATCTATAAATATCTGACTATGAATTTAGTTTTACTATATAGTATTAATTTGAAATAATTATAGAAACCAATAAACTTTAAATTCTGAATCCGTCTTTTGCGTACCGAAAGGTTAGGTTAGTTACACTTTTATATTGTTTGCAACTTACAACTGTTCCTTCAGAGTTAGTAATTTTATTGTTCAACTTCCTTTTCTTGTAAGTTCTCCCATCCCTTTTTTTCCTTTAATAATAATTTTTTTTTGAGCATGTGGTCTTTGTTTTAATTAAATGGAGCATACTATTTTATATCTTTTCAAGAATTAAAAGAAAACTTAAAACAAGAAGAATGATTTTTCAACTATTATACATTTTAATTTCACAATAATTATTCAACATGATTATTATACTTTATAAGTAAGTAAGTAAAATGGAATTGGTAGATGCAACTGCTGTATCTCATAATTATAGTTGAAGAATTGGTAGCAAAGCTAAAGTAGAATTTCCAATTGTATAACAATTATACTATATGGTTTGCTTAATCTTGAATCCAAACAATTATGTTTCAATAATTCATCATTCTTGATTTGATGGCTTCATCTTTGATTTAAATAGATGTGAAATTTTTTATTCAAAATATTTAATGACACTTCCAGAAATAGTGCTGTTTGGTAAACCAAATAACATTCTAAGGGGACAATAAGTTTGTTAGATCTAATGAAAATTATTTCAACTACTAAACTTCTCATAATAACCCTTAACTCGGGACAACTTGCGTATTAAATATATAATTACCGATAGTAAGCGCTATAGTTTGTTTTCAATACTCGTCGGCTTTTTGTTTTTTGTTTATGTAGAGCACGGCGACTTATCGATCCTTTATTTATAGAGTGTATAACAATTCTTCCGATGTTACTTTTTTTGTTATTTGTTTATTATCAAATTAAATAATTTTTAATAATCTTTGTTGGCTAAAATTTGGGAATTTAATTGGCTAGTAACATTAAATGTGTATATATAGGGTTAGGTCTTAACTTTAGTGCATGTCAAAGTTCAATCGGTTTTCCAAGTCTCTTATTGCTACTAGCTAGTCAATGTAAAAATAAAAATAAAAAAACAAGAAAAAAACAAACAAATGTTTTTGACTTTTGACCCCAAGGGAGAGAAAGAGAGTTTTTTCTAAGTTGCCATTGGTATATAACGAATTTTTGGGTGACAATAGACATTGTTACAGTCTGATATCTAAAAAAACATGGCCGAACTAATTCAGATTCGTGTTTGATAGGTTCATTAAGCAGGTAAAGCGCTCCTTTTTAAGAATTTTTTAGTTCTCAGGATTTAAACTCAATAACTCTAGTTAAAGATTGAGATATCTCGACCATTCTACTATATCCTTTTAGGGTGTTCGTTGGTCGGTACGGTACGATATTTAGACATTTCGGTTTGGTATTTTTGGTATTTGGTTTCTTAAAATATTATATCAATACCGTACCTAATTAAATTCGGTATGGTTCGATTTTTCTCCTTTCGATTCCGGTTTATTCGGTTCGGTAACTTTGGTTTATTCGGTTTGAATACTAACTAGTGCGTAGAGTCATAGAATGTAATATTCTTAATTAAAGTACTCAAAAGTACAAAACTAAAAGCGTTGTTGACATAAGTTTTGTCCAAAACCAGTAAATATCAACCCAGAGAGTGAAAACTATAAATAAAGAAATAAATTTGATCATTAAAAATGTCTTATTACTTGCTTAGAGTTAATTGATGAACTTAGAAAATAAAGGAAAGCAAAATTTTAGATTTTTTATATTTATGTTATAATTAATCATATATTTGCAATATAATATATATTTCAGTACGGTATCGGTATTTCGGTATTTCATTTTAAAATATCAAATATCATATCTAATACTACCAATTTAAAAAAAAAATTAAACCAAATACCAAATACCAAATTTTTTGATTTCGATACGGTAATTTATTATTTACCAAATTATGCACAACTCTACCATATCCTTTGATGAATACCTAAATTAAACTTTTGTTGGGCAGAACCAGATAATTAGGCTATAATATTAATTTAATACTATGAGTAATCTAGCCAACTTTCTTCCACCATTACATGTTTTCTTTTCTCTTTCAATTTTTGTGGTTGCTTTTCAGGTTGGAGTAGGGTCGTCTTGCTGGAAAATTAAAGAAATTTTCAAAGAGACCAGGGCTATAATTATATATGAACTTTCCTTTCAGTACTAAGAAATTTTGGATTCAAATTGGATAGTGATGTTTGTGATAAAATTTGATTTTTTTTAAAAAAAAAAAAACAAGATGACGAAAATAGTAGAAAAATAAGAATGACTTTCAATTTTGACTTGGTCTATGGCAATTGGAAGTTAGGCACTTTGGATTTATACCTTTTTTTATTTATATATTTTTCATCCGGTGTCCGCTTCTTCGATTTCGATCGATATTTTTGTCATGTAAGGTCCATTAAAGGGAAAACGTTCCATATAAATATATTTTGATATTCAGGACTCCAATCCGAGACATCTTATTAAGGATGGAGATTCTATTCATTCCACGACGATTTTTGATATTGTACGCAACTTTATCCAACAATTCTGCAAGAAATTGTTTTCACTGCTCGAATCTGCAATCTCCTGATCACATGACAATAACTTTACCGATTACACCAAGTTATAACCAAACACATATCCAATTTCTCAAATCAAAAGGAAACAAAGAATAAAAGACTTTTCATGTATATATAAGGAACGTTGAAATGTCTACAACATTATTATGAGCAAAGTCATGCATGCATGTTTAACGTATAATAATTGCATTGAGAACCCTCCATAGAAACCAGCACGCACGTCAGTTTTAAAAATTGAAAAGTCTGAGAAACTATGATTTGAAAAAAAAAATCTATTTTTTTATGCACGATAAGAATAACGTTTTATTCATCGAAAGAATTTCTGTTTGGATTTGAGAATCCCTCTCTATTATTCGTCTATATATTTATTATATATAATTTGGTTGGCTGAATACTAAATAAAATATAATGGGTAATCTAATTATTAGTTGTTGATACGTTAATAGTTTCTCTAATAGTATATATTATGGAATCAATATAGCTCTTTATAACAAAAAAAAACAATAACATCAATTCAGTAATAATCTTACTAGTGGGGTCTGGGAAGGATAGAGTGTACAGAGAGAGGCTATTTCCGAGAGACCCTCGACTCAGAGACAAAAAATCTGTAACAACAACAGAAATCAGACAAATAATATCAACACCGCAAGAGACGTCACGACCCCAAATCCTAAACTGGTCGTGATGGCGCCTATCGTGGAACTAGGCTAGCCAATATATCACATGTTCACAATTTCTTTTAAAATCCCATTTCCAAAATCCGAACATTTCATAAATATACATAAATTACTGAATAAAGTAGATCAACATTATACAAACTGCCAATCCCAAAATCCGGAGCCGATGTGTCATGAGCATCTAGAAGAATAAGTCATAATATACTGTCATAATACAAAACCTCCGAATGAAATCTAGATACAACAGGGAAGGAAAACAGAGATGTTGCGGACGCTGAACAACTACCTCTATATCCCGCAAATTTGGCTCCGCTGCGGAATAAAGTCTAATGCTCGATATCTGCTCCTGAATCTGCACACAGAGGTGCAGGGAGTAATGTGAGTACACCAACTCAGTAGTAATGAAAATAAATCAGGTCTGAGCAGCAAGAACATATAAAATCAATGTCATCAATCACAAGTGGCACAACCTTACTTTCCAATAGTATAACATAGATGCATGAAATCGTCATGCCTTAAAAATCAACTTCAGAAAAACCCTTTTAAAATTGTATATTTTTCAACATTATAAAAATGAAATGAATCATATAGAGGCCCCTCGGGAAAAACACATTTCATAAGCTCAGCGTGAAAGCAGTAAAGTCATAAACAACCCCTTAGGAAAAACATGAATCATAATCAGCCCCTCGGGCATGCCTTATAGTCACTCAGAATCAGTCACTCAGCACCTCACAGTCACTCATGCCTCCCAATCGCTCGTCACTCGCCACTCAGTAGGTACCTGCGCTCACTGGGGGTGTATACAGACTCCGACTTCGGAGGGGCTCCTTCATCTCAAGCGCTAATAAATAAGCCAAATCATGACATTAATCACTCTCAGGCTCTCGGCCTGTCTCATATCATAAATATCCTCACAACATTGGCCCTCGACCTCACTCAGTCAGACACTCTCAACATGCCACTCGAGCCATAAATAAACGGGGTTCTCGACCCAATTAGCATTTCATTTCAAGAAATCATAATATCATCACATAAGAGTGTTAACAATTTCACAAGAAAGGCTGAGTGTAAAATCATAGTTTCAAAGTAGTGAGAATATCAGTAACATAGCCCCCAAGGGGTTAAAACAGATCGGCACTAGGCCTCAAACATGGCTTACAGCCCAAATATTACATATTTCTTTAGAGCATAATTAATATAAGGTTCTGAGTAAATATGCAACTCATTAGTCTCCGCGGAGAGGACCTAGTCCAATCCAAAAATCAGTACGCGCCACATACTCGTCATTCGACATGTGCGCCATTCTAAACAATACGAAATACGAAGTTCGGTGTTTCATACCCTCAGGACAAGATTTATAACCATTACTTACCTCTACCGGGCCGCGACACTAGTCCGCAAAGCACTTCCCTCTCAAATTGGCTCCCGATTGCTCCGAATCTAGCCAAAACCAGTTTAACATCATCAATATATATCAAAGGAACTCAACCCAATCGAAAATTATCAAATTACACAATAATCTAGAAATTCGGCCAAACCCGAGCCCCGGGCCCACGTCTCAGAACTCGATAATTTTTACATCACTAGAGACCTCGTCCTCCCACAATTCTACTCATACCAAAATCATCAAAATCGGATCACAATTGACTATCCAAAACCTTAAAAGAATTTCCAATTCCCCACCCCCTTCTTCCCAACCTTTTCCTACTCAAATCCTTAAATTTTCAAGCCTTATCCGAACAAAATAGCATAGGAACGATGTTAACAACCAAAGAACTTACCTTTGCTGAAGAATCTTGAATTTCCCTCTCTAACTCGCTTTCAATGGACTCCTCCCGCATGCAAATTGATGAAAAATAAGAAATTCTCACGGAGGACCCCTTTTATACTGTTTCTGCCCAGTCATTTCTGCTCCTGCGGAAAATTAGCCGCACCTGCGGTCCCAGGTGCGCACCTATGAAAACTCACTTAACGGGCCAATCCCGCGCCTGCGACCATTTCTCCCCACCTGCGATTCGCAGGTGCGATGCTCCTTCCGTGCCTGCGACATTGCAGGTGCGACAATTTCCTCGCGCCTACGGACCACTCCCCACTCAGCCAAATCTCGCACCTGCGGAGCCCAGTCCGCTCCTGCGGAACCGCACCTGCGGCTCCCTTTCCGCAGGTGCGAAAACACCAGCAACAACAAATTTACCAAAGTCACTCCAAACTTCCCGTCAACCATCCGAAATCAATCCCGAGCCCCTCGGGGACCCAACCAAACATACCAACACACCCCATAGCATTATTCCAACTTAGTCGAGCCTTCGAAACACCAAAAACAACACTAAAACACCAAATTTACATCAAATTCAAGCCTATGAACTTTGAAATTCCTAAAATCCACCATCGATGCCGAAACTATCCAAAACAACTCCGATTGACCTGAAATTTTGAAGACATATCCAAAATGACATTACAAACCTGTTCCAACTTCAAGAATTCCATTCCGACTCCGATAGCCTATTTTCCATTGTCGATCGGAAATCGCCAAAAACTAACTTTCGCCAATTCAAGCCTAATTCTACACCGGACATCACAAAAATATTCTGAACAAACTCCTAAGTCCCAAATCACCTAACGAAGCTATATGAGTCATAAAATCCGCATTCCGAGGTCATTTACCAATAAGTCAACTCTCAGTTGACTTTCTCAACTATTAGGCTACTTTAAAAGGCTAAATGCCTAAACTCTCACCATAACCATTCCGGACCCAAACCAACTGACCCAACACATCAAAAACAGGATAGCGATATATAACAAATGCAGAAATAGGGGAAACGGGGTAAATCTCACAGAACGACCGGCCGGTTCGTTACATCCTCCCCCTCTTAAACAAACGTTCATCCTCGAACGATTCTAGAAACATACCTGGAGCCTCGAATAAGTGAGGATATATGTCCCGCATCTCCCGCTCGGTCTCCCAGGTGGCATCCTCCACCGGCTGCCCTCTCCACTGAACCTTCACTGAAACTATATCCTTAGACCTCAGCTTCCTGACCTGTCGACCCAAAATAGCCACTGACTCTACCTCATATGACATATCACCCTCGAGCTGAACCGTGTTGAAGTCCAAAACTTGGGAAGGGTCACCAACATACTTTCGGAGCATCGAAACATGGAATACTGGAATGAATACTTGATAAACTGGGAGGCATAGCAAGCCTATAAGCCACCTCCCCAAACCTATGAAGCACCTCAAATGGCCCAATGAACCTAGGACTCAGCTTACCTCTCTTCTTGAATCTCATAACACCCTTCATGGGTGAAACCTTCAGCAACACCTTATCCCCAACCATGAAAGACACATTTCGGACCTTTCGGTCCGCATAACTCTTCTGCCTAGACTGCATCGTGCGAAGCCGCTCCTTAATCAACTTTGCCTTACTCAAAGCATCCTGAACCAAGTCTGTGCCCAATATCCTAGCCTCGCCCGGCTCGAACCAACCAATCAGAGATCTGCACCTCCTACCATATAAAGCCTCATACAGGGCCATCTGGATACTCGACTGATAGCTGTTATTATATGCAAACTCCGCTAGTGGCAGAAACTGATCCCATGAACCACCAAAGTCAATCACACAAGCACGCAACATATCCTCCAAAATCTGAATGGTGCGCTCCGACTGCCCGTCGGTCTGAGGATGAAACGTTATGCTCAACTCAACCTGAGTACTCAACTCTCTCTGCACGGCTCTCCAAAACTAAGAGGTGAGCTGAGTGCCTCTGTCGGAAATGATAGAAACTGGAACCCCATGCAATCTGACAATCTCCTAGATATAAATCTCAGTTAACCTCTCAGAAGAATAAGTAGTACCAACGGGAATGAAGTGCGCGGACTTGGTCAACCGATCCACAATAACCCATATAGCGTCAAACCTCCTCGAAGTCCGTGGGAGTCCAACTACGAAGTCCATGGTGATCCGCTCCCACTTCCACTCCGGAATATCAAACCTCTGAAGCAATCTACCAGGTCTATGGTGCTCATACTTGACCTGCTGACAGTTGAGACACCGAGCCACAAACTCCACAATATCCTTCTTCATCCTCCTCCACCAATAATGCTGACTCAAATCCTGATACATATTCGTGGCACCCGGATGGATGGAATACCCGCAACTATGAGCCTCTTCTAGAATCAAATCTCGAAGCCTATCTACATTGGGCACGCAAATACGGCCCTGCATTTTCATGACCCTATCATCACCAATAACCACATCCCTGGCATCACCGTGACAGACCCTGTCCTGAAGAACAAGCAGACGTGGATCATCGTACTGGCGTGCTCTAATCTGATCGTTAAGAGAAGACCTGGAGGCTAAACAAGCCAACACCCGCGGGGGCTCTGATAGATCCAATCTCACCAGCTGACCTGCTAAGTCCTGAACATCAAGGTCTAATGGCCTCTCTGCTACTGGAAGGTAGGCTAAACTCCCCAAACTCTCTGCTCTGCGACTCAAGGCATCGACCACTACATTGGCCTTCCCCGGATGATATAAGATAGTGAGGTCATAATCCTTGAGGAGATCTAACCATCTCCTCTGACGCAAATTCAAGTCCTTCTGCCTCAGCAGATACTGCAAACTACGATGATCAGTGAAAATCTCACACTGCACTCCATACAAATAATGCCGCCAAATCTTCAAGGCATGAACAATGGCAGCTAACTCAAGATCGTGCACTGGATAATTCTTCTCGTGCACCTTTAATTGTCTGGACGCGTAGCCAATCACCCTACCGTCCTGCATCAATACCGCTCCCAACCCAGCTTTAGAAGCATCACAATAAACTGTGTAAGTACCCGAACCAGCAGGCAAAACTAGTACTGGAGCTGTAGTCAATGCTGACTTTAGCTTCTGAAAGCTCTCCTCACACTCATCAGACCATCTGAATAGAGCACCCTTCGGGGTCAATCTGGTCAAAGACGAAGCAATCGAAGAGAATCCCTCCACAAAGCGACAGTAATAACCTGCCAAACCAAGGAAACTCCTAATCTCTGTAGCTGAGGACGGTCTGGGCCAACTCTGCACCGCCTCTATCTTCTTTGGATCAACCTGAATCCCCTCACTGGACACCACATGCCCCAAGAAAGCTAGCGAACCAAGCCAGAACTCACACTTGGAGAATTTCGCATAAAGCTTCTCCTCCCTCAACCTCTGCAACACAACTCTCAAATGCTGAGCATGCTCTTCCTGGTTACGAGAATAAACCAGGATGTCATAAATGAACACAATGACGAAGGAATCAAGATAAGGCTGAAATACACTGTTCGTCAATTGCATGAATGCAGCTGGGGCATTGGTCAGCCCAAATGACATAACCAAGAACTCATAATGACCATATCTGGTCCTGAAAGCGGTCTTCGGAATATCAGAATCTCGAATCCTCAACTGATGATACCCAGATCTCAAATCAATCTTGGAAAACACTCTGGCTCCCTGAAGCTGGTCAAACAAATCATCAATGCGGGGAAAGGGATACTGGTTCTTCACCGTAACCCTATTCAACTGCCGATAGTCAATACACATACGCATGGACCCATCCTTCTTCTTTACGAACAACACTGGTGCACCCCAAGGTGACACACTAGGCCGAATGAACCTCTTATCCAGGAGCTTCTGAAGTTGCTCCTTCAATTCCTTTAGCTCCGTTAGTGGCATATGATATGGTGGAATAGAAATAGGCTGAGTGCCTGGCACCAGGTCAATACCAAAATCAATATCCCTGTCAGGTGGCATGCCTGGCAGGAAACACATCCAGAAAATAACGGACCACAGGAACTGAATCAATAGCAGGAGTCTCACCACCGACATCCCTCACAAAGGCCAAATAATATTAACACCCTTTCTCAACCATGCGCTGAGCCTTCAGGTAGGAAATCACCCTGCTAGGCATATACTCGGAAGAACTCTCCACTCAACCTTCGGACACCCCGGCATAGCTAATGTCACGGTCTTAGCGTGACAATCAAGAACAGCATGACACAGAGATAACCAATCCATGACCAATATCACGTCAAAATCGTCCATGCTGAGTAACAGTAGGTCTACTCGGGTCTCCAGACCCCCAATAGATATAATGCACGACTGATACATATTATCCACAACAACAATATCGCCCACCGGAGTTGACACATGAACATAGGTGACTAGAGACTCACGGGGCATATCTAGAAAATTGGCAAAATATGAAGAAACATAGGAATATGTAGAACCAGGGTCAAACAAAGCCAAGGCATTACGACAACAAACTGAAACAATACCTGCGATCACGGAATCTGAGGCCATAGCATCTGGCCTGGTTGGAAATTCATACATGCGAGCCTGACCTCCCCCTGCTCGACCTCCCCCTATAGGGCGGCCTCTGGCTGGCTGACCACCACCTGTGGATTTCTAGGTGGATGGTGAAGTGACTGGAGCTAAAGTCGAGGGCCGGCCCCTCTGTTGAGAAGATCCACCGGAACGGTGGGGACACTAACTCCACACGTGTCCGAACTCTCCATACCCAAAGCAACTCCCTAGAGCTGGAGGCAGGTACTGATAGAAACCCCTAGCACCTGTACGGCCACTGGAAGACTCATGCATGGAAGAACCCTGAACTGGAGGTGCTCGAACTGCACTCTGAGCTGGGAGGGCACAAAATGAAGTACAGCCTGACTGAGAACCACGGGGACCCTGCTCCGAGGAGGAACCACTATATGCTGGACGGCCTGACCGAGGAGGCCTGAATGAACGGCCCCTACCCTGCTGAAACTGTCCCCTGAAGGGAGAACCAATGAAACTGCCCGAACCACGAGGCCTCTTGGCCTCCCTCTCCTCCCGCTCCTGGCGGCGAACAGACTCAATATCTCGAGCTATGTCAACAACCTGCTCGAATGAAGCACCCGATACTCTCTCCCGAGTCATAAGCAACCGAAGCTGATAATAAATACCATCCACAAACTTCCTCACCCTCTCCCTATCAGTAGGGACAATCTCAGAAGCATACCTAGCCAACTCGGAGAACCTCATATCGTACTGAGTAACTGATAACTCTCCCTGGCGCAACTGCTCAAACTGCCTGCGCTGCTCCTCTCCGTGGGACTAAGGAACATACTTCTCCAAAAAGATCGTGGAGAACTGCCGCCAGGTAAGAGGCGCTGAACCAACCGGCCTACACTTCTCGAGCAACTCCCACCATATAAAGGCAGCACCCGCAAACTAAAATGTAGCAAATGAGACCTCACTGGTCTCCAAAATACCCGCGGTATGCAGTATCCTCTGGCACCAATATAGAAATCCCTGGGCATCCTCGCACTCTGTACCGCTGAAAGTCGGAAGCTGAAGTCTGCTGAATCTCTCCAACCTGCGGTGCTCGTCCTCAGGCATAGCAGAGACCACATAATCCTGGACCGGAGCCTGGCTGAGCTGGGGCTGCTCTCGGTGTCTGAATACCCTGTGCAGCCTGCTTAGGTGCCCGGGCAGCTGGAGTCTGATTGCCTCCCCCGACCTGAGCTGTGGTGGCAGTAGAAGACATGGCAACGGCCTGAGCCAAACTGGTGCATACTGTCAATATCTGAGATAGGGTCTCCTGAAGACCCGGAATAACCATAGGCACTACTGGTGCCTGAGCCTGTCCCGCTGGGACACCATCGACGGAAACCTGATCATGATCGATAGGGGGATCCTGAGGTACTGCCCCCGCTGCTGCGCGGGCTGGCCCCTACCTCTACCACGGCTCGACCTCTCGGTGGTCTAGCCGGTGACTGGTCACTCTGATCGGTGCAGCGTGTCCTCACTATCTGTGAGAGAATGAAACAACGTAAGTTCAGATTCCAAGAATCAATAGATCATCACGAAAGAGTTCAAGAAGGATAGAAATGTTTCCTAAAAGTTCGACAGTCTCTCGAAAATAAGTACAGACGTCTCCGTACCGATCTGCAAGAATCTACTAAACCTGCTCAAGACCGTTGAGTCCTATGTAACTTAGGACTCTGATACCAAACTGTCATGACCCCAATCCTAAACTGGCCGTGATGGCACCTATCGTGGAACTAGGCTAGCCAATATATCACATGTTCACAATTTCTTTTAAAATCCCATTTCCAAAATCCGAGCATTTCATAAATATACAAAAATTACTGAATAAAGTAGATCAACATTATACAACACTGCCAATCCCAAAACCCGGAGTAAACGTGTCATGAGCATCTAGAAGAATAAGTCATAATATACTGTCATAATACAAAACCTCCGAATGAAATCTAGATACAACAGGGAGGGAAAAACAGAGATGCTGCGGACGCTGAACAACTACCTCTATATCCCGCAAATCTGGCTCCGCTGTGGAATAAAGGCTAATGCTAGATATCTGCTCCTGAATCTGCACAAAGAGGTGCAGGGAGTAATGTGAGTACACCAACTCAGTAGTAATGAAAATAAATCAGGTCTGAGCAGCAAGAACATATAAAATCAATGTCATCAATCACAAATGGCACAACCTTACTTTCCAATAGTATAACATAGATGCATGAAATCGTCATGCCTTAAAAATCAACTTCAGAAAAACCCTTTTAAAAATGTATATTTTTCAACAACTTCAACCGAAAGGTTTAGTATAAAAATGAAATGAATCATATAGAGGCCCCTCGGGCAAAACAAATTTCGCAAGCTCAGCGTGAAAGCAATAAAGTCATAAACAGCCCCTTGGGCAAAACATGAATCATAATCAGCCCCTCGGGCATGCCTTACAGTCACTCAGAATCAGTCCCTCAGCATCTCACAATCACTCATGCCTCCCAATCACTCGTCACTCGGCATTCGACACTCGGTAGGTACCTGCGCTCAGTGGGGGTGTGTACAGACTCCGACTTTGGAGGGGCTCCTTCAGTCCAAGCGCTAATAAACAAGCCAAATCATGACATCAATCACTCTCAGGCTCTCGGCCTGTCTCATATCCTAAATATCCTCACAACATTGGCCCTCGGCCTCACTCAGTCAGACACTCTCAACATGCCACTCGGGCCATAAATAAACGGGTTTCTCGACCCAATTAGCATTTCATTTTAAGAAATCATAATATCATCAAATAGGAGTGTCAACAATTTTACAAGAAAGACTGAGTGTAAAATCATAGTTTCAAAGTAGTGAGAATATCAGTAAAATAGCTCCCAAGGGGTTAAAACAGATCGACACTAGACCCAAACATGGCTTACAGCCAAAATATTACACATTTCTTTAGAGCATAATTAATATAAGGTTTTGAGTAAATATGCAACTCATTAGTAGCCGCGGAGAGGACCTAGTCCAATCCAAAAGTCAGTACGCGCCACATACTCGTCATCCGACATGTGCGCCATTCTAAAAACAGTATGAAATATGAAGTTCGGGGTTTCATACCCTCAGGACAAGATTTATAACCATTACTTACCTCTACCGGGCCGCGACACTAGTCCGTAAAGCACTTTCCCCTCAAATTGGCTCCCGATTTCTCCGAATCTAGCCAAAACCAGTTTAACATCATCAATATATACCAAAGGAACTCAACCCAATCAAAAATTATCAAATTACACAAGAATCTAGAAATTCGGCCAAACCCGAACCCCGAACCCACGTGTCGGAACTCGATAATTTTTACATCACTAGAAACCTTGTCCTCCCACGATTCTACTCATACCAAAATCATCAAAATCGGATCTCAATTGACTATCCAAAACCTTAAAAGAATTTCCAATTCTCCACCCCCTTCTTCCCAACCTTTTCCTATTCAAATCCTTAAATTTTCAAGCCTAATCCGAACAAAATAGCATAGGAGCGATGTTAGCAATCAAAGAACTTGCCTTTGCTGAAGAATCTTTAATTTCCCTCTCTAACTCGCCTTCAATGGACTCCTCCCGCATGTAAATTGATGAAAAATAAGCAATTCTCGCGGAGGACCCCTTTTATACTATTTCTGCCCAGTCATTTCCGCTCCTGCGGACAATTAGCCGAACCTGCGGACCCGCACCTGCGGTCCCGGGTGCGCACCTACGAAAACTCACTTAACGGGCCAATCCCGCGCCTGCGACCATTTCTCCGCACCTGCGGTTCCGCAGGAGCGGACTGGGCTCCGCAGGTGCGAGATTTGGCTGAGTGGGGAGTGGTCAACAAATAAGTGGAAGGATAATAATTATGCTAGTAATAAAATTGAGAAAAATAAAAATAGTGTGATGAACACAAAACCGCTAGCAGTCTTAGACAAAACACTATAAGACTAACTGGAACAACGAGGAAAAACGCTCAACTACCCCCTAACCCATAACCCTAATGCTCGACATCCACACCTCCCTATCCAGGGCCATGTCCTCGGAAATCTGAAGTTGCGCCATGTCCTGCCTGATCACCTCGCCCCAATACTTATTAGGCCGCCCTCTACCTCTTCTCGTGCCTGTCAAAGCTCTCTGTAACAACATCCCTATATAATAATACTTTACCATAAAAGCCAAGCTTTTTTTGGAACTAATTTTTATGTTATGTTATAATATATGTTCTGTATAACAACACTTCACTTTAACATTTAAAAATATTTGGAACAAATAAAACTGTTATAGAGAAATTTGACTGTAGTTGCATCTACCGCAACCAATAGTTTACTACTTGTTAATCAGTTTTTTTTCAAGAGAACTCACTATTATTATTAATCATGATCAGAAAGAAACTTAGCATGGTCTATTTTACTGATTTTAGTTTAGGGATCTTTACACAAATAGTCGCTCGGACTGTTTGCTTTTATTAGCCGGTATATATAGAGTATACATAATTATACACTTATTATATCGGAGTTAATTATATATTCGATGGCTATTTTTAGTTTAAGTAACTGAATGAGCGGTTATTTAGATTAATTCTTCTTTACTATTTTATTGTCTCAATCCGAAAATTGTTACATTCTTTGTTATATGTGCACTTTCGTCTGAGTTTTTGAAGTTTAAATATTGCCGATGAAGTCCAATATATAAGTTTCGTGATGCTACTTTTTTTTTCTGGACAAGTTATTACCAGTAGGGCTGTGTATGAATCGGATCAAATTGGATTTAGCACATTTTGGATTCAGATTTCGGAAAATGCAATCCGAATCCGATCCGAATTATATCGGATCGGATTCGAATTTTAAAGTTTGGATTAGATCGGATTTCGGATCTTATTATGCCTCAAAGTTGCAAACTAATATGCATATTTTCTTTGTAAAAGAGGCAATGCATTAAGAAAAATTCATGTTTATACAATTATGAGAGTACTATGGTTTCAATATAGCTAAATCTAGTAATTGTAAAGGTAATAACTTGGAGGAAGATGTAAAGGAAGTACTGACTATCTGAAATTAAAGTGTAGTATTTATACATTGCCTAATAATTTCGGATTTCGGATCGGATCGGATCGGATTAAGATATACCAATCCGAATCCGATCCGAAATTTTAATAAACACAATCCAAAATCCGATCCAATCAGAAATCCAAAATTAAATGAATCGGTTCGAATTTCGGATATTCGATCCAAATGAACATCCCTAATTACCAGTATACAAGGAATAATAATAACCACGTCAATTAATATTTCTAGTATTCTACCACCGAACAAAAAGAATTCTACCAATTAACAGTACTTTTACTCATCCAAAACTCTTATAAACGATTAACGGACAAATTCATGTTTATAATTCATAATTTCATACCCTACTTTAATTTGATTGATTTGAGCATCCATGTTTATTGATATTAATATTTTAAAATTATTCACACAAGGTAAATAGTCTTATATCGAGTTGTTAATTACATAATTAACTTTTTATTTTTGTTATTGAAAAAAATTAAACATAGCCTATACAACTGCTAATTAAAAATTAGCCACACTTTTAAAAGTAATTAAAATTTAACCATTTTTTTATGTAAAAATAAAATCTGAACAAAAACACCATTAAAAATCAGGAAAAATGTTAACATAATATGCTGAAATCCGAATTTTTTACATATGAGATTCATAATGTGCTGGAATTTCATAATATGTTGAAGTTCCAAAATAATATGCTGAAATCTTATAGGTAGGAACTCCATAATCCAGCATATTATGCTAAAAATTTTCGGGCTTCAGCTAGGAAATTTTGTCCAAATTTTATCTTCGAATAAAATAGTGGCTATTTACCAGTGATTTTACAAATTCTGACCATTTTACAATTACAGCCCGAAAATTAGTTAGCGCATGTTATTTTGACTTTATTATTGGGTCGATGATACCATATACACCAGACAAAAGCCCAAACCACCGCGCAAGTGCACAAATAGCCTCTTGAATGACTATTGTTTAAAGTAGGGATTGTTACACAAATAGCCGAATAGATTTAATATTTACTTTTTCTAGCCGGTACACATAGATTATACATTGATTATATATAGTTATACATATATTTTACATGAATTATATATAAGTTATATATCCGTAGGCTATTTTAAGTTTAAGAGATTAGGTGAACGGCTATTTGGATTAAATCTTCTTTAAAGTAACGTAGAAATTTACAAAGTATTTAATGTTTAGCCACTTGAGAATCAAATATAGATTAAAGAGTTTGAACCAAAGATACTGGATTCGGCCGAACCTGCCGGCTACACTCTAGTTCTACCCCTGAATTCGAACATTCGAGACTAAAATTCAAATTCAGAAAAACCAGTAAGTACGAAGTGGTTATTTTGTGAAAGATCTTCCAACAACTCCATACCATCTAAACGTGGTTGGTATTGACCATTAATGATTAGGGGTGGATGCAATATAGAGCTACCGGGTTTAATTAAATCCGTACTTTCGGCGCGGAGCATAAATTTATGTATAAAAATTATTAAAATTATAATAAATACTGTAGTAGATACAAAAACATAACCCTGAAAATATAATGGATTTGATACTAAAAATTTTAAATATTGAACCTATAGAAATTAAAATCTCAAATCCGCCTCGTTAATGATAGTCAGAAACTGAGTGATGGCTTATTTTATGAGTATAAGAAATGTACAGATAATCATAGAAATGCCAAACACAAATATATGAAAACTACATATGTGACAGATCAAACCAGCTGCTTCAATCTAATGTTATGCAATTTAAATCACTACCACATAAAGATCACGCGGATAGAAAATCTTCAATTGCGAAAACAGAAGATCAAGATAATTAGAGGCGGAATCAGGATTTCAAGTTTATGAGTTTAGGTTCTAATCGTTTAAGTTATTGGGTTTTGCATTAATAATTTGTACATACTCAATGAATTTTTAAAGATAAATACATAGTTCGAACCAAAATTACTGGGCTTGTCGAACCCGCTCTCGGCGCTCTAGCTCCGCCCCCGAAGATAATATGACTAAACTTTGCACTCTTCGGCTAAAACTTAAATACTTCGAGAAAATTGTATACGATTGAAACAACACCCTTAAAATCAGCTATATGGTGCTAAGGATTATTATCAATCTGTATTGTTGTAAAATAAAATAATAATAATTTCTGAAAAAGAATACAGAAACAGTAAGAAACCTTACTAGCGCGAGCTGTAGCGCGGGATTAGCGTGGCCGCGCTAGTGGAATATCCCAGGGACAGTGAGAAACCTGACTAGCGTGAGTTCTAGCACGGGATTAGCGCGGACGCGCTAGTCCAGACGTCCTTAGTTCTTTTTTCTATGAAAAATAATATAAGAACAAATCGAACCCACTGAATGCACAATCTGTGCTTAAGGAAATTATTCCCCTCAAGTACCCGAGGTGATGGAATATATCCTCCCAGGATAGAACGATTTAACTCACCGGAGTGTTGGTACCAAAAAAGCCGGTGATCAACGAACCACTCGAAGATTGTAAAACACACTGGAATATTTTGTGCAGAGCAAGAAGATCAGAAAATTTAGTAAGTAAAAATTCTGGGATTCGAGGTATATTTGTAGACAATTTCGTATTGTTTCTGAAAAGGTATAACAACCTTTCAGCTTATTGGAACAGGTGTGAATCTTTTCACCGGGTCACCAGGTCACGGGTCATTTCAGATTCGAAATTAATTAGTTAATTAATTAAAGTCCCGCTATTTTCCATTCACTCTCTTTAAGCTATATCAAGCTTAAAATTAAGCTAAACTAAGCTTAAAATTAAGCTACACTAAACTCAAAGACCAACAAAGATAACAAACAGGGTGGGACGTGTTTAAGGCTATGCGGTGCGAGACGGGTTTAAGATTATACGGGACGGGGCAGGTGCAGGTTAAAATAATTTTAAAAAACTAATGCGGGACGGGACAGGTTGCGGGTCTATGCGGACTGCCCTGAAGAATGCAATTTACACTGCATTGGAAAGGGAACCTCGCTTCGAGTTGTATTTCACATTTTCGCATCCTGGTTTGTCGAATCTCAGTTTCCTAATTACAAAATGGAAAATCAACATAAAATTAAATAACTACTCAAAAAATGAAAAGTGAATATCCATATAAATAAATAAAAAGACGGATTTTGTTTCTGCTTTACCAAAAACGTGATAAATCTTTTTATAAGAGATTTAACGAATAAAAAATCCTAGTTAAACTTAATGATTGTCAGATCTATGAACGTGATGATGGATAGAATGGAATTAAAGTGCCGTAATATTAAATATCAGACAAAGATGCCGATAATGATTGACAATAAATACGTGAGTATACGGATTAAATGCATGCAATGACAATACCTGTAATACTAAAGGATAACTCACCCAAAATACCAAGTGTTAAGGGTCAACTATCTCTTTGTCAGTAATGCAGATGACAAACAACGTGGATGGAACACTATGTTCTTGGATCTAGTATATGAAAACGTGTCTTTTAACTTGGGAATCAATAGAAAAGACAAGGAGTGTATATTCTTCAATAGTCAATGTTACAAAGTGTTCTTTCAGAGAGTTTCAGATGCCTTTTTTCTCTCATTAATTTCCTATATATAGAGAACATTCTTTGGGAATCCTAAAAAGTACAAGGGAGAGAATATTCTGATAGAATATTCCTTTTTCTAGTCTAGAACTATTCTATCGTTATTATGAACTTCTTATGCTCGACCTACCGCCGATCTCATTCAATATAGACCATTCGTCTCCAAATGTTGGCCGACCCAAGCTTCGACATCGGCCAACGATGTTATTAAGTATGGTCCAAATTTCGACCAATACAGTTAGTCCCTCCACTTATCAAGGTCGTGGACCTCTCGTCCTTGATGAGCGGATTACTCCACGCCCGCTATGGAAGAAATTTGGTCGAAACTAGGTAATTAATGCCCGTTATGGCTGTGATTGGCGCATAGACCATGTTTTTGCTGATATAATAGATTGGCGATTGCGTACCTTTGTTTTCGCAGACGGGTACTACACTTACCGCTACTTCTGACACAGCCAAGTACACCAAGAGACATTCACGTGCTTCGGCTTTGGCGAGCAGTGGAGGCGAGGATAGATATGCCTTCAGTTCTCTTAAGGCTTCGACACATTCTGAGTTCCACTGGAGTCCGTTGTCTTTTTTGAGGATGTTGAAGAATTTGTGGCATCTTTCAGAAGATCGTGAGATGAATCTTGACAGTGCGGGTATACGGCCGGTCAGCTTTTGCACTTGTTTCTTACTGGTCAATAGCTCGGTATTTCCTCGATATATTTGATCTGGTTGGGGTTGACTTTGATGCCTCTTTGGGATACCAGGAAGTCGAGGAACTTGCCTGAAGTCATGCCGAAGGCACATTTCTCGGGATTCAGCTTCATGTCGTACTATCTCAGTATATCGAAGGCTTCTTTTAGGTGGTCGATATGATCTTCTTTCCTTTCGTATTTGACTAACATAACGTCTATGTATACTTTTATTGTTTTGCCGAGTTGTTCTTTGAACATCTTGGTGATCAGCCTTTGGTAAGTTGCTCATGCGTTCTTCAATCCGAATGACATGACTCGATAACAGTAAGTCCCTCGGTGAGTTATGAAAGTAGTTTTTTCCTGGTCCTCCTCTTCCATGAGGATCTAGTTATATCCTGAATAAGCGTCCAAGAAGCTTAGCAACTCGTGTACTGCCGTTGCATCGATGAGTTGATCGATGTGAGGCAGCGGGAAAGAGTCCTTTGGGCATGCTTTGTTCAGGTCTGTGAAGTCTACGCACATGCGCCACTTCCCATTTTTCTTCTTCACCATGACTATGTTGGCGACCCATTGGGGGTACTTGGATTCTCTGATGGAGTTGTTTGCTAGTAGTTTCTCTACTTCTTCACGAATTGCTTCGTTGGTTGCGGCATTGAATTTTCTTATCATTTGCCATACTGGCAGGTAGAGTGGTCTACGTTTAATTTGTGCGTGGAGATGTCCTTCGAGATACCTGGCATATCTGCATGGGAGAAAACGAATAGGTCTGTGATGTGTGGCTAGAATTCGTGATTTTAAGCATTATTTACCTCGCATTTTATGTACTTTA
>MDKI01190171.1:0-21223 GCA_005239505.1 Nicotiana paniculata
CCCGGATTATATTTGCAACGCCCGCTTAGTCTTTTATTAGACATAGTTGAGCGTGATCAGTACACATAACTCGTTACTTAGTTGAATAATACTATCACCATCAATAGTCATATTCTTATTTTTACTAGCTAGAACCTCATCTCCATGTTTGCATAATCACTCATTTTTGTATTGAGTGCCCTTTAAGCGCTTTACTAATGAAGACTTTACTTGAACACAAGCCAACAATGGCCCTGTAATTTTTCACACTAAATCTGACATGTCTACCATTTAGCATGTGCATATTCTTGAACCAAAGTCTCGTTATAGGAGTTATATGTGCCGAGCTACCCCATATTTTTTTTACTTAATGCATTAGCCACAACAATGGCATTTCGAGGATGATATAAAACATTGCAATTATCATAGTCCTTGAATAGTTTTATCTATTTACCTTGCTAAAAATTCAAATGTCTCTGCTAGAAGACGTATTTTAGATTCTTGCGGTCTATAAAAATCTCGCAATTTTCATTGCACAAATAGTGTCTCTAAATATTCAGAGCAAATACAATTATGGCAATCTCCAAACCATAGGTGGGATAGTTCTGATTGTACTTATTTAGATGTGTTGAAGCATAAGATATCACATGATCAGTCTACATGCGAACATATCATAATCTCACATTCGAAGCATTACATAACACTGTGAATCCTTTAGAGCATGATGGTAACAGTAATATTGATAGTGGTCAAACATGTCTTGAGCTTCGAAAAGCTCTACTCACATTTTTTTTGTCCACTAAAAGTTGATTTTTTTTTCTATGTTAACTTGGTAAAAGGCGCCGCTACTATAAATAATTCTACAGAAATAGCTTGTAGTAGTCTCCCTAGCCAAGAGGTTGTGAATCTTCATAGAAGTAGTTGATCCTTGCCACTTCGGAATTGCTTCTATCCTATTGGAATCTACCGTAATCACATCCTTAGTTACAATATGCCCGAGGAATTCCACTGAGTCTAGTCAAAATTCATGCTCCGGGAACTTGGTAAAAACTGATTTTCTCCAGCATTTTTAACACATTTTTCAAGTCATCCTCACGTTCTTCCTGGCTACGAGAATATACAAGAATATCTCTTTTAAGAACTATGAATTTTTTTTCTCCAAAAAGCCAACTTGAACACCTTATCCAATATATACATCAATACAGCTGGAGCATTAGCCAGTCCAAAATTTTGTCACAAGTAACTCTTAATGTATGTACCAAGTTCTAGAGGCGGACATCGAAATATATTCCTTTCTTATTCTAAACAGATGATAATTATACTGGAAATAAATCTTGTAAAAGTGGGAGGCTCCTTGTAACTGATCAAACAAGTTATCAATACGAGACAATGGGTACGTATCGTATATCATTACCTTACTCAATTGTCTGCAGTCGATGTATATGCTTAGGTACCTATTTCCCCCTTTTTATTTCAAACAATATTGGTGCACTTGTTGGTGAAACACCTGGTATGATAAAACCATTATCCACTAAGTCTTGCGATTATTCATTTAGCTCTCTCAATTCCGTTGGTGCCATATGATATGGTTTGCATGTCATGTGTCAAATCAAAGCCTAAGTCTATTTCTCTTATTGGAGGTAGTCCTTGTAATCCTCATGAAAATTCTCTTACTACCAGTACCTTTTCCAAGCTAAGTGTCTCATCTCTTGTACTAGCCATAGATATGAGACCCCTACCACCTTTGTTCAATAATCGTTAAACATTGATAAATGATATAACTTTTCCCATTGCTAGTAAATGATCCTTTTAGTACAAAACTGATTTCATTGGGTATCTCAATCAATCTACCTTTACATGAAAATCAAAGGCAGTGTGGCAATAAGATAGATAATTCACACCTATCGGCACGTCAAAGCATACCATATCAAGTATAATTTGCTTAGCTACGATATTTCTTCTCTAAACTCAAATGCAACAAGATTTTATATACATGTTTAATTATAGTATATTTTTCACAAAAGTGGCAACCCGAAAAGGATCGCTCAATATTTCAATATGTCCTTCATTTTTAACCCTTTGATTCGTATTAAAATCCTTACTAAAAGATTTTCTACTCAGTCCTTCTCATTGGTTCCTTGTTTGTGCGCCTATCATGTCTCTTATTTAATATTTCTAGTAAGATCAACTACCTTAATCCAAGTCAAAGCCTTTGTATGTGGGGTTATTTCCTTGTTTAAAGGAACCAAACCTTCAACAAACCTACAACTCGAGATATTGCATCAGATACCGAGTAGGGAGAATATCTAGCCCGGTGAGAAAATTAGTGTCGTATATTGGTAGATCCATTGTCCAAACTAATTCTTAAATTACCTAACAGATTCACACTTTCAATTGTTAGGAAGTAAGCGACTCATAAATAATTTAGTGAACTCGTTCCCAAGTAGTTATGTTCACCTATCAAGATTCTTAATAGTACGGTATCATGCCATGTATTTACTAGCCATGTTCTCTAGTTTGTAAAGTTCTAGCTTCACGAACTTGCTACTGGAATATCCTAGAGTCATAATGCCTCAAGTATTTCATGAAGAGCATATGAGTCCTCCAAACTAACAAAATGGTAAACTTAGGAGTTTTATTATTATTATTTTTTGGCAAAATCTATTAAGGTTATTCATATGTTCTCAATATCTTCAAGGTATATGAGGCCTCTAAGCCCTATTCTGTTGCTCATTCTTCTCTTGTCTATCTATTATATCCATCACACTCGTAATTTTTCCTCTGCATAAGAGTGATTACCCTAATGATAACAATCTCCTAGTTACGGTAGATTAGTATTTACTTCAGGAGTGGATTCTATTACACGTCTTATGGCAGTATGACACTCTATTGTAGTGGCACAGACCTTCCTTGGCCCTTTGTCTCTTCCCATTATCTAGGAAAAACGATTACTAAATGCAGCATTTCATGTACCTGAACCTCGACCCTTTACTGATATCAGATAATAAAGCTCGAGCCATATGGTGACAAGCTAAATAGTGTTAGATTCATCTATTTGACCCTAGTAGTCACACACATACGGAGGAACAATAAATAAAGGCCAGACACATCCTATCACGCCCTCGCATAATCACAATTATGGGAATGGCTGGCTACATAACCATAATTGAGATTCTACTACTAACGTGTGCTCCATTAGTCAAGAGAATAATCTAGGGCTGTGATACCAACTTTTTCATGACCCAATTTAGGATAATGACCGACGCTTAAGAGCAAGTGCCCCCAAGTAATCCTCATCGATTTTTTTCAGAAAATCGAATAGAGTTTCCCCTATTTTAGGACTATCCAAAAACTTTACCCTGTCTCAGAAATCAACAACAGAACCAACCTATATCAACCAAAATATATCATAATCTTCATCAACTAATCAAACATTTATTAACCACTATTAATCAATCACTTGCAATACAATAATCTTAAATCCATCTCCAAAATACTATAAGAGAGTCTAATAGTAGTCGTAGGTCTAAAATAATGAACTAATACTCATGAAACTGATAAAAATAACAATGGAGTGACTCTAAGAATTCAAAAGAAGAGAGCATAACAAATAAATAAACTCCTTTCCCACGCGAACAAGTGCGGGGCTCACCAGAAAATGTCAACTCGCTTACTCTAATTACCGAAATCCTCACTTGCATCAACTGTTGTCTCTGTAAAAATAATTATCGGGGAGTGAGTCGCTATCTCAGTGAGAAATAAAACTTAACCACAACCGTTTTTAATTGGGGACAAGTAAGAAAATATGAAAGTTTAATAATAATCAGAAACTATCATAAAAATAAAATGCCCTCTCGAAAACGATAAATATAATCAGGCTATTCATGTACTTCCTGTGACAGAAATTAATTTAACAATTCGATAATAAATACAGTAGACATTGTGCCATAGCAAATCTTTATGTCTGGGAGGTTTCCAAGAAAGTATCATGTAATTTGTATCACTGTGTGGACCCCTTCGTAAAAGGAGTCAAATATAACTATAGGTCCCAACTCGAGAAAAAACTGTAACTGTATGCTAGTTCTATCTTCCCACTAGCGAGGGCTATAACTGTAATCAGTAATCTGTAAATACAAGGTACATCAGGTATAACGAACCCGCCGTTAGCTACGAGATCCTTCAAAGTCTCCTCCCATTTATACTTTTTCTTGTAACCAATAAATATTCATAAGAAAGCCTTTTCAAAATAGTAAAGGGCATACCAATTCTTATCAAATCATATAAATCCATTTTCGTAATGGTAACCATATCCCAACTAATATTATAACATGTCTAGTAACAGTGAGAATATTTCAAATAATGGTAAAAATCTCCAGTAAACTGTTCAGTACCATATCAGGTAAAAGGCTTGTCCCACAGGCAATTTCAAAAATTCGGTAACATATTTTATTTTCAAAATAAAAACTATGCAGGTTATGAAAACATAAATTGTGGTAAGATTACTACTCACATTACTCATGTCGAAATATCAAACTCACCAACTCGAGCAATCCGTATGACTTCTTTCAATCTATAATCACATCACATCGACCTCGTGTTAATTTCATTCTTTAGGCTAATTTATAACTAATTTAGAATACTCAATCCTTGAGATTTCATATCTAATTTTTTAGCTCGCCATATATTTTTACTCATGCTACATGTAACTTAAATACGTAATATTCTAATAAGAAAGTTATCATATGGTTTATTCATAGTACTGCAAAAAAATATTTTTTCCATAAACATGGGATGAGTCCACGCTTAATTAGTATCGTTGTCCGAAATATGTCTATTGGTATCTAATTTTGTATACCTTGTGAAATCCTTCCAATATATAAACGAGATAAAACAATTACAAGAAGAAAAGACTCCGGTGAGAAATTCGAGTATTACCCGTAAGAACCAGTACGTATTTAAAATTTCTCAAAATTTGGTTCCAGCCTATTTCTTCTTCTTCTTCTCCTTTGTTTCCTCCTCTATTTTTTTTTCTTTTCCTGCGTTAGCTTTTGTTATAGTCGCAGCAAGGCTGCGTTCCCTTTTCCCCCAAATCTTCCTTCTTTTTCTTTTTGTTTTGTTTTGTTTTTGGTTTCCCCCTTTTCTCGTTTCTCTTTCTAGTGGGCTTAGCCCATTCTATATTGTTTTATTTTTTCTTTCTTAATTTAACTTTTTTTAACCAATGCGCCCTTAGTTAAATAATGGGATATTACACTTGGTACTTGGTATTTTTTATCTTAAATATTTGTAACCTCCATGTTAACAAGATTAACTAACTTTGTAAACTTTTCAAAGATGATTTCATTTTTGAGCTTACATCAATTGACTTACGACGTACTCGTACGTACGGAAACATGGGGCGTGACATCCCCCCCTCTTTTTTTCTTCTTCAAATAATTACTCAATCAAAGGCCCAAATGTCATCCTTTATTTATCACAATTACACCTTCATTCTACCACCAGGGCAGCAATTCATTTCTTCTAAATGATATTAGTCTTTGACTCCTTTGAGCTCATTCAGGCTATACTAAACTTTCTATAACTTAGAGAAACCATTAGCTCTCTTGTTTTCATGGGCTTAATCCCGAGGACTTATCCATTCTCGTCAACGTCTCATTCCCCCTTTCTTATCCTTAATCTTGTCTTCCTAAAACCCTGTCGCTTTACCATACTTTAGCTTGGGACTTACACATATCTATTTATACTACTTGCAACCTTCCTTCAACTTTTTTGCACCATAGATTTCCTTATGTTATTTTGGAACATCAAGCGAGACATCACATCGTCTCTAACTCTTTTTTAGTCCCCTGACTAGATCTCTCGGTACCTAGAACCATAGGTTGGAAGATATGCCACTGACGACCCCGCTATCATTCCTGGATATTGACTCCCCGTGGTTTGAGCCTTCTATCCGAAGTATGGACTATTCACAACCTTTTGCATTTGAGTATCTCGTACATTGTTCATCTTTACCTTAAAATCTCGCATCATATCTTCTATCTCTTTCATAACCTCCCTTCCAACATAGGTATGATTCACATCCACAACTGGAAGCTCTATTATAATACTACAATCCGATGGGAGCTTCATACTGACTTCTTATGAGGCTGTTACTTTTCTAACTGGCTTTTTCGTAGAGCCATAATAGAATATGGCTGCTGTACTATCTCTCTTGTACCTCTGATATCTAAGAGTAATCCTGCAATGTTCTCAATCACGAGGTCTATAATTTTCTGGGTCCAATAATCAAATTCCTGATTTACTTCATTGATGTAACTCTTTAGTTTCCTCCTCCTTCTGATCAGCCTTTATGTAGGCTTAAGCTATCTCTCGATCTGTGGCTCATGGTATCAGTTATTACTTTTAGCCTTTCATGGCGCTATAGAATATCCATGATACAATTTTTAACAATTCAATCCTTTATCTATGACCTGGGCTCAATTCTTTCTTTTAACTTATACTGGAATCTTCTACGGATGTATGATTGACAACATATATGTTGCATGTATAAAACTCCGAACTCTTAAGTGCGTTCATAATGCAAGTAACTCTGGATCATTAATCGAATAATTATTTTCGTTCCTTCTTAGATTTATTTAAATGTAAGACATTACTTTTCCTAGTCTTCTGCCCCTTGTTGCACGCATACTTAGCCTATCTTAGTTCCCACGCATGTTGGAACTCCATGCCACTCATATGATCGTGAATATCACTTCTGATTTTACTTCCTGTTTATTAGCCACGATAGGTTCCACTTTCTTATGGAGTACATATAATGTCGTTGTGAGACTGTTGTTATAAGACCATTCCCTCTTTAGGTCACTGAGCTTAGGTTGGAGCCTTCTTTCTTATTTCCTTAGCAAATCTTTTGTTGTAGTACTTAGGGATACCTTATGGCCCTAGTAAAGCTACGAGCTTATTACATCATATACCCAATGGAATTCTTGATGTCCTTCCTCGCCTATAATTATCCGTAGTTACTTACGTCCACACCCTTATGGTACCTTTCACTACCCCACTGTTATCTGAATATTTCTCCAGGATTACAATATCATAACTGGGAGACTGAATTCACTATGTTGGGGTTCACTATGTTTATGTCGCACAATATGCTGATTTGTCTGTATCCTCTTGTCTAGCCATAACTAGGCTCTTCCTGAATCAACTACTAACTACTCATTGGCCCATTCTCATATCAATATTCCACGTAATATTTCTTGGGCTATTTCCTTTGTCTTAATTTACGTCTTGTACTGGCTCCTTATTTATCAATAACATCTCGGGAAGGAACCCTCACTTCCTCTTCTTGACATCGTGTTTGCATAATGTTCTGGAACCGTAGCATATCAGTAGGATTGAGTAAGTGCAATCTCACCCCTTTCTCATTTTTATCGCATTCTTTCTTTACCACTCCATAGTTACTAGAACTATTAATTCTGATTTAATGCCACATCATTCCATATTCCCCCCTTTAGGGGATACTAAGAGTTGGAGCTACGATGATCTACCTATAGATGGTTTACCTCTTCATCTTTGGCGTTTTTTCACATAATCGATGACTCTTACTCGCCTTGCGGTAATCCTTCTATACCAAGGATAACAAAATTCCTTACTCGCGAGGGTGACACTTAGTGTAACTAGCACATACAGTCCGTTAAGCTTAATTTTGCTCACATTGCTTACTTTAGGGAAGCGTCTTCCTGAATGACCATTCTCTGAATTTCTCGTGAATCTTCTTATGTTGTCCATTTTATTATCGCTGGAACAAAATCTGAAATTCTCATGATGTCAACCATTATCAAATCACCCAGTCCCTAATTCATGTTTAGTTTATCTTGTTCACCAATCCATACTGATTTCTATTACTCTGGGGTCTAAGTTTTCCTTCTGGTAGTTGCGTTGGAGTCACGAACTTATTTCTCGAAATGAGGATATGACTTTATGACTTATACTCTTCTGTTGCCTCAAGGCATGTTACCTCTCGTATTTTCCTTTCCTTGTCTATAGACTCTGTAATACTAGCATCTTTTTGATCTACCATTTTCATCCATATATTACATCTTACTCATAATGCTTCATTAACTCTCTTCTTATTTTCTGCTAACATTTATGTCTATCACTTTATTCTGAAAACTCGAACAAGACATTCTTTTGCTTTTAGCTCCCCTTTCTCCATCTACTGGATATTTGGGTTGCCTATCATTCTTTCTATTACTAGGGACAGGATCCATACGAAGGTAATATTTATCCCTTCAAGGCTTCCAGTGCCTATCTTTGTAGTACTCATATCCAGATGTACTATTTTAGAGTGCACCGTCTGGGTGCCTCACTAGGAGATCTATTAGCATATTTGCAATATCCTTCGGAAATGTCAACTAACACAAACAATTCATCCATCATTTTGGGTTACTCTAACCCCAGCCCGATCCTGATATCCCGTCCTTCTCTTAAGCCATATTTGTTAGCTCCCATAGGGAACAACTTAGATCGGCATGGCCAATTGGACCTACCTTTATTACTGTTGGAGGTAACTCATAATGCTTGAATTGTAAATACTGTTAATCTTCATTAACTTGGTACCTCGTACCCTTTTTCACCTTGCTTCTTTTAATTTCTGAAACTTGTGTCTACCTTCCGATTCTCTTATTTCTTTTTACCGTAAGATTGGATAGTCTTTCTTGCGTTAGGGATCCTTATCAAGAAGCTTACACATCTTAGTATACACATGATCTGCTGAATACCTCGTATTTATCCCTCATAAACATGATGCAAAAATTGAGTTCCTCTGACTCAACTCTTCCACAGCTATATCTCTTACCAATCGTCTTTCTGGATGTAGGTATCGTCGTATTATGAATAACAAAAAGTTCAGGAAATTGAGTTCTTACAATTGAGCGCTATCACACGATTTAGATTAAGAAGAAAGAGTGACAGTCCTAAATGCCTTGTAACCTCCTTCTTATAAATGTGGTGCACAACATACCCATAAACAAGACTCTACTAGACACGGATTGTAGACTCCATAGGACAGAACTGCTCTGATACCACTTTTGTCACGACCCAAATCGAAGGGCCGTAATGGGCACCCAGCGTCTGACTCAACCGAGTACCATTGTAACATATCTTTCTTATCGTACTATCATTGGTAACTGGGCCAACATAGCCATAACTTGCAATGTATAACTATAAGTCGGAAAGTACTATACCAATGAACCATCTTTCTTAAAACATGAATTCATATAGGTCGTCAAGGCCTCTGACGTACTGTATAAAATGAACCTCTGTCTATAAAGCCTCTAAGAGTATTAGACGTCAAATGGGACAGGGTACCGGTCTACCCATAAATCTGTAGCAAAATCCTGACACGATGACTCATAGACTCGGCTGCACTCCGAATGAGGTGGAGTCTTACCGATCCTTCACTGAATGCTAACCTCGTCTACTATGAGGGCTCGTCAAACTGATTGTCTATACCTGCAGGCATGAAATGCAGCGTCCCCAAGCAAAATGGACATCAGTACAAAATAATGTATCGAGTATGTAAGGCAATAAAATAACTGAAAGCTGAAACTGCACTGATAATATAATAACTGAAAGTAACTAGGAGTCAAAGATAATATGAATATATGCTTACTTGCTGATACTGACTCAACTCTCTCAATATAGTAAGTAAAATAGTTGTCCGGCCTTATAGGGATCGGTATATATAATTGCTCCGCCGTAGTAGGCTCGCTCATAGGCGCTTAGTCATACTAGGCTCTGTATCTCGGTCATTCTGGGCGGTTATAGGCGCTCAGCCACAATAGGCCCGGTATACAATTTACCATCTAATCGAAGGTTGCCGAATAAGGGCCTGCAAACCGATTATAGCTCGATGATGGTGAAAATATTATAATATTGTGTGTGTGTGTGTGAATATATATATATATATATATATATATATATATATATATATATATATATATATATATATATATATATATATATATATATATATATATATATATATATATAACCCCGTCTCTCTTAACTGGAAGAAGACAATTTTCAATTGAATATAAAATCTCGACAAGGGAAAATACTGTAATTTATGAGACTAGGATAATGTACATAAGTTCAGGATGATTACTAAGCTAAAGAGTTCTCAAATTTTACCACCTAGTCTCATACTTACTTAGTCAACATTAGGCTTTATTAGGACTCTGTACATGCTTCCACGCTGGGGGGCATCCTTAATCTCGTCAAAATATCTTAATTAATTGTTAATCACCTACGGAAATAAATAATTATCCGTTTATCCACATAATTAAGAATTATCTCAAATTACTTAAAATACTACTCACTTTTAACACAACTTATAACGATACTATCATGATCATGTGGTACCTTGTATGGCAGTAGTCCATAAATACGGCGTATTTTAGCTCGGGCTGTATTTTACCCCAAAATGTCAAACTTCGATGAAAATTCATTTTTTTTATTTGCGTACCCTCTCAACTTCACGAATTTACTTATCACTTGTTTGAAGTAGCATACTGCTTATAATCTCAAAATAATCTCATTCCCGAACTTACGTCGATTAACTTACGACGAAACTTTAACGTACAAAAATGCGAGATGTAACATCTCATTTCTGAGCTTTCATCAATTTACTTATGGCGTACTTCCATGTACGAAAATGTAGGGTGTAACAGTTGCTTTGTACTTGAAGCCATTGAGTCACTAAGAGACGGCCGCACACTTGAGAGAGAGACTTAATGATTTAGGGTTTGTTCAAGTATGTGTTTTTCCCTTGCCTCAAGTTGATAATATGTAAGTGAGGTCATTGGGATGATGTAAGCAATTATCTGGTACAAGGTGTACTCTGTGTACTCTATAAAGTGACTGTTGCACTGTTGCGTGTGCAGAGATACAGTGCAGCGACTTTAGAGTTGTAGAGAGTAGACTTGTACTATCACTGGAGGAACTGATAACCATCTATTCCCTCTGCCGTTTCTTTGACTCAAGTTGTTGGAACTTGTGCCAGACATGAGGCTTGTTGTTCTTGAACATTTTGAAGATGTGTAACAAGTTCCCAATCTGGTTCTTATACAAAGTTTGTTAGATCATCAAAATACAAAAAGGCACCTAACTTAACAGTATATTATTAACTTATCTATTTATATTTTAGCCTGAGGCTTTTAACGTAGTACTAATTTCTCGGCACGTGTATGTCGATTAATGAATTTGTAAAATATGATTAATATTCATAGTGCAATTTTATAATATTAATAAAATATAAAGCTTGCAACAAATAATTATGAAAGAATAAAGTACAAATTTCTTTGGATGATCTATGCAGATCATCATATATATAATGACTTATTTGTCAAACTTAAAATGATTGGATATTTCGAATGCCACATTCGTGGACGAAACTAAATTATATCATGTTTTCGGATATGATGCCTAAAGTACTTATATTATTCTTTTCATCACAAGACATTATACATATAAAGGACCTTCAACGTTAGATAAAACTCAAAATGATATACCTAATTATAAAAGGAAGTATTTTCTCTTATCTCAACTTGTTATATCAACTTTCATACATAGATATGATTCATTCAAATTAAATATGGCATTTCATATATATATATATATATATATATATATATATGATTTCAAAAATATTTTCAAGTATTAATGTAAGCTATTTATATTCTTATCACCTTAAAAATAATCCTTCATACTACAAATTGTGTAACAACAAACTAGTTTCATTTGGTAAAAAAAATAGTTGACATTATAACCTTCGTAATTCCTAGTCATAATATGTATGTAAGAACAAAGTATATAATGATCATGATCATTTATATTAACGTCTATAGATATTAAAGTTCATAAATGGATATATAACAGAAGAAAGAGCAAAGAAAGTAGAACTCGTTTATTCTCACTTTCTTCTTGAATCATTTCTATTTATTTTAGAAAAAAGTTTAGGGCTTCACAAAAAGCTGTTAAATGTCATGACTTGATTTTCCAAACAAAATCGTTAGGTCTTCATTGAAGCTTGTTTGTCTCCTTTTAATTTTGCACGATCAAAATTCAGAACCCATTAACATAGACATGATAATTTTATTTGCAAACTCTATATATGAAATGAAATCGAAATTCCAATTTCCTCCATAAGAAAATTGGATTTGCGTTCAGTTTTCTTTGGCAGTTTCTCACTATATGAACTCTTATTCCGTAGCTAAACAACCAATCACTATATTTAAACCTGAATAATCTGAGCTTCGCGCAAGATAATAACAATATCTGATGAGTATATGGAGTAATTTAGAACTGGGAGTGTGGTCTCTGGTCTTCAAAATCAAAAGCTGCATGCCATCGTTGTTATAGGGTATGAAGCGTTGGCTTCTTTTCGTAGATATTAGGACTTTTTATTGATAAAAATTAACAGAATATTTAGATTAACAAGAACGGCAATTAAATTTTAACTTTTCTAGTTTAGGGTTCCCATGGATATATAAAAGTACTCTTTGCATTAAATGTCCTACTTGATCCAACTAATTAATGGGTATATATAGCTAGTTTGCATACTACATATGGACTCTGGCACAATTTTTTTTTTTGAAATTCCGTTTTCTAATTTCTAAAATACTTCAAGGTAGCATTTCCAAAGAAAAACCAAGGTTGGTAACTGATGTGACCATTCAAGTATTGCATCTACGTTTGGGGTTTGGAGGAGAGAGATAAAATATGAAAGTAATAATAATAACGGTGTATATTGAAGAACAAAAGTAGTTGATATGGATCTAAATTAAAATATTGCTACTACTTTTCGTTATAATTGTGATGATTGTGAAGGTGTACTAAGACTTTGCAAACGTTAGTTTTTTTTATTCTATTAAATATGGTATTTAGTTAATAAGATGGGCATTTTAGTAACTTAACTGATGGGCATTTTAGTAATTTAACTTTTCACTTAAGGTCTTCCTACTTTTATTTATTCTACTAGTTTCGTCGCATGTGCGTTGCACGTGTATGTCGCGTCATGTAGTATTCTATCCTATAAGTAATATGAATATTATTAAAATAATAATTATCGTAAATATTACACATAAAAGGAAAAAATTATAAGTTCTGATCAATGTGAATTGTCGTGTGGTGACTTATTTATCGAGGTCAAATTAAATAGATATGTTTGAACTTATAAAGAGGTATAAAATTTCTTGATCAATGCCATGAAACAATAGCCTTTAAATTTAGAGTGCATGGTGACAGTATGTAGTGGTCAAGTGTACCAAAAGATTATTTCAACAGTAAAACATGATCATTTTCAAAAAAAAACATGAGCGCATAGTTCTAACTTCTGAAAAAATACTTTCCTATTTGAAGACCATTTTCATGGTTGCTTAAATTCTTAATCTTCTCTTGATTGTCGGCTTCTAATAAAAAATCAGTAATATTTTAATAGTGATAATTTCGTAACCTCCCTCTAGATTTGACTTCTTAATACTAACATTTTTTGAGGTATACACTATTATATTTACGTCTCTTATTTAGATTTTTGTAACAATTCTATCGACATATTTGCATTTAGCATAACAATCGTATTTTGAACTAATTATATATATATATATATATATATATATACACACTTGTTTAAACAATTCTGTAAACATATTGTTTTCTTAAATTCCTTTAGAACAAAATGTAAATGCCAATAAGTATTACAAAGAAGGAGATGAGAGTTGAATAGAAAACAAACAATTTCCGGTAGCATATTATCTTTCTTTCCTAATTTCTCTTATTTTCTTTTTCTTCCTCCATTTCTTATTCTACCCAGCATATTATCATCCTCTAAATTCTTTCTTATGGCCAAATTCATGAGGAGAACTTTCTTGTACTTCTTTTTTCTTTTATGTGATATGCTTGAAGAGTTGTTTATGAAAGAGGTGTAAAGGAAAATTAAGAAAAATGATAGCAAATATATAAAGTTTCTGCATAAAAAAAAATTTACATTCAACAGTTTGCTTTTGTTTATATCTGTACAATCACATGGATAGACATCCTTTTATAGATACATCTCTTTCGTTTTCTCGGGATATTTATTTTTTCTATCTTTCAAAATAAATAATAAGTGTAACTGAAAAATATTAGATAAAGTATCTAAATACCAGAATGAATAAGAAAAAATAATGAGTTAAATATGATAATACTTGTTTTGGTTTCAAGACAATCTCGTCCAAAATAAATACAATGTGAAAAGGCAAGCAACAGCAATTAAGGCTTTGTTCTCATTTTGAAAATCTCAGCAACAATTTTTCTCTTATTTGAAAAGGACCACCGATTATAAACTAAAAATAGGAGCCTCAATGAAACTTGGGAATGGTTGTGATCATTGGTGAAAGGGTATGAACCTTTGGTTGGGGCCGTTGGCAGGCTTTATTTTTTTCTAGTTTTTATAAATAGGGTAATTAGATTATTTAGAAGGGTATTTAAGTAATTTAACTTTTTAATTAAAAGGTTCCCACTTTTATAATAATATAGATTAAATATGATATTTAGTTAATAAGATGGGCATTAATAATTTAACTTTTCACTTAAGGTCTTTCTACTTTTAATATTGTATTGATAATCACAAAGATGACATTTAAGTTATAGCCAAGAACATGATGATGGAATTCTGCAAACTGAAGACCACCATAGCACATACCATTCTCCTTCCCTTTTATCCATTTTTGGGTTTTCCATTCGTGGTATGGCAGTAGTAGCAAATAGTTTTTGCTTGTAAATACCCCAACTCTAACGTGGATGGCTTGTCCTTGACCATACCAGATTTAGTGCAGAAAAGTTAATACGAGGACATCAAATGCTAATGTAGCAAAACAAGGGACGAAGAAAAAGGCCAAAAACGGAGTAGTAGCAGCAGTAAATTGTGCAGGAAACTTAGTTCATCACCGACCAAACCTAACTCTGATGATAAAATATACCGTAAGTTTGAAAGTGGAGTTCAAAAAGTGGCCGGTGTGTCATACAGATACTGATGCTGATTTGCTGATGGAGGAGTACACCATTCACAATTTAATTCAACTTCTGCACCATTTCTACAGAAGCTCAATAATTTATTTCTTTAGTCATACATGCATCATTTCCTTCCTCAGGCTTGCCTTGACTATTTCATCCACTACTGACGTTGAAAGAAAATATGATGATGACCCATTAACATAAAGGGCTGTGCAATAGCTGAGAGGCACAATGTACTTCCTAAACCTATATTAATTCTCAAAAGTCAAGAATTAATAAAAACAACGTGGAAATTGAGAAAGGACATGAATTGATGGGACTGTTTGGAGCTCGACAATTGCATCCCATAAATGTGTCATTCACAACACATCATTGTCAGGTTGGACCTTTTTTAACTTCATCATAGCAAATTTTGCCAAAGATGCGCCCACAACTAAATATTATTGGTATTTGATTTCCATTCGTTGCCGCCTTTCACTGCCATATGCTTTAACAAATAGCCCATGTTGAACATGCATTTCCTTTTTGCATATTCCGTCCAACTCCTTAATTCGTACATGGTTAGGACAACTCAATATTTTTAACAACAAGTATGAGCATGTGATTTTTACTCACCGTATCGTCCTATAAAAATCTCAATAAATTAATTGATTTCATGAATTTTTGTTGATTTTCAGTGATTAATTGTGAAAGATTTGTATTTTTTGCATATCCATAGTTTCATCTTTTAAAATTGTTAAAAATTGCATCACTATTATCAAGGAATTATAAAATTATAATTAACTAAATAATAGACGAATGATGGTTATTTAACGTAATGTAGTTTTAGTAACTAATTATTAAAAATTAATCATTTTTATTCAATAAATCATAGATTTAATTAGGAATATAAAATTGGTCGTTTTATTCTTGATTAATCTGTAAATAGATGAAAAATAAGGTTTAAATTAATTACTACATTTTGGATTGAATCGCTACTACAAACACATGGTTTTCCCACAGTAATATCAGTGGAAAACCGGTGGGAAAATCCTGTTTTCCCACTGCATTCCCATCGAAACAGATCACTAGGGAAACGCATGGTGGGAAATATCTTCCCAGGGAAGAGGTGGGAAATTTCCCACGGATTTTCCAGCGAAGTATTAATAGGGAAATTAATGAAGTTTTCCACCAATAATCAATGGAAAATATTATTAGCAATTTTTATTAATTTTAATACATTTAGCCAGGGAAGTGGTGGAAAAAATGCATGGGATCTAAAAATAAAGTATGACCTTTCCCACGACTAACCGTGGGAAAAGTGCAAATTCTAAAAAATAAATTATGAACTTTTCCATTGTTCAGTGGCAAAAATGCAAATTTTGAAAAAAAAATGAAATTTCCCACCGATATCCGTGGGAAAGATGCAAGTTCTGTAACAAAAGTGACAAACCTTCCCACAGATTCAGTGGGAAATCTGGAAAAAAAATTTGTGCACAATGCTGCTTTATATAGTGCACCGCCTGCCAAACCAAAAATACAACCACCAACAACCTAAATACAATTAAACATTCACACAAATTTAGCATCTTCCGATCTATGAACAGTACAACCAAAATTGAAATTACTAGAAACCAATAATATAACTAAACATTCAAATAAGAAATTTAGCATTAAATCTTATCCAATTGATACATAATATTCAACATCCTAGTCCCACTCAAAATCAGATTAATAAAAGAAACTATTTCTTAGTCTTGTTAGAGCGCGGTGGTGAACGTGGTAGAGAAAATGCACCAGATGCTAAGATGGAGTTTAGCTGGGCCTTGAGGCTTTCAACGTCACTAGTGACACGCGTAAATGCAGCATCCTTTTGCCTCATTTCTTCCTCCCTCCGCCTCTCCTCTTCCTCCCTCCGCTTCTTCCTGCTTTCGCTTTGCCTCCTCCTCCTCCCGCGCAGCCCTTTCCTGTGCATACAACTCAGTGATCTCTGCTATTCTTCTATTCAATAGCTCAAACTCATCCTGTTTAATCGAGGATCGTGAGGAAGATGAGCCACCATAAGACCGACAACTAGAACTAAACTCCGATCCAAGGCCGTAAACTCTTCCCTTATGTACGCCACCAGCCGCCTTAATCCACAAGTCCATATAATTCTCCTGGGATGGTTGGATTGAATTTCCTTGATCATCAGTTGGTTGACTTTGAATGAACTCCTCCAAGTATTGTTTGAAAGTATTATGCAAAAAAGTTACAACTATTATATGAAGAAGTTTAATTAATGAAAAATATTAAAAAGTAACTTGAAATCTTACATATGTTGTCTTGGCTCGTGGCTCGATTCAAGTTGTCTTTGTTCCATCCTCATACAAATGCAACAGCAGATGAAGTTGCAACTCTGCGAGCTTTGCTTTCTACTTGGGTTGGTAAGAGCACAATTTCCTGTGGCCTATTAACATAACATCTCCTCAAATTTAAGATACTCTGCACTAATGAACTACATATTCATTTATTGCGCAAATGTGTGGTTGTGCTTAATTATTTGGTTTTATTTTATTTCTTATCTCCACCGCAGGTTTATCAGTCCCTTGATATTTGGAGACTATCTTGTCACAATGAAGGGTAGGGTCGAGAATGCCATTATACTACATTGTATGCTGCATTCTTGATTAATTAACGGCAGTTGTTGGGACTGAGTTAAGGTATCATTTTCAGCTAATACTTGTGGTAAAGCATCCCTCTCAACATCAGAAACAGAAAAAATATCCATTTTTGCAATACCATTTTCTTTAGCAGCCTGAGCTTCTCTTGAAATTCAAACAATAGGCTTCCTAAAAGTATATGTTCAAACATCCCTTTTGGTTATTCAGTCCCATTTCCTTTCTTTTTCCATAGAAGAGGTTAGGAAAATGTGAATCATTTGACAAATAGTTTAAGAAATAATATTCAACAACAGCATACCTTGTAGTTTGATATTTTCCTTGTTTAATACTTATTTATTTTGTTAACTTCATTATTTATTGATTGATGATTCATCAATCAGCCCATTGGCTATTAAGAAATATGTGAAAATGGCATATTTTTTCCCATTGACTTCAAAATCTTTTGTATTATCTAAAGCTATTCTTCATGTCTGCTTTCAGGTCATGAAAAAAGAGAACTAAACTAATCCAAGTAGGATCACATTTGATATTGTTCTATTATCTATTATATACCTCTACTCTTCACAAAGTCACAACTTCATATTCTTGATATTTGATAAATAAGTATTATAGCTCATTTAAAATCTTTTAAATGAGTAACAGACTATTCACTTTCAACACAAAAAAAAAACTCAAAAAAGTGACAGTACAGTGCGACTAGACCGTTGCCTACTAACCTTATAAATAACTTAATTGTATAAAATAAGGACTAGACTAGTATAATAAACACATACCAATCTTCTTCGATGAGCCCCCGTACTTATTGAACCTCCCGTGTGCACGAAGCCACCTTTGTCGGACAAACGGGCTGCCTTTGCCAATTCATTTTTCTTTAACATTTTCCGGTTGCAACAACTTTGTACACTTGCATTTCACACAAGGACACCTAATTGTTCCTTCGTTACGAAATTCAGGAAGTATTTTTGCATGAGCAATAGATTCTTTAACACCTTCAACAAATTCTTCCTTTGATCCACAACGGTTAGGATGATTCCTATCGTACATCCATCTACGATGTTCACGTTCCATCTAGTACACAAATACCCACAAACAATTATATTTTCTGTCTTTATATATAATTTATAAAGAACTGTCTGTTGATTAACAACTGTTGATTTTCAGAAGTTGTCCTTCCACTAAAACCTATCTCGAGAATAGAATTTGAATTACCTTTGTTCTATCAGCATAGTTTCCACCAAAACCTATATGTTCAAGCAGAGACTCGTTTTACCTGCAAATATTTTTACAAACAAGAGAATAAAAGTAAGTTGGTAGAATGTTATGACTGATTATTAAAATTGTACAAATGCGATGGACTACGTACGGAGAGGAGTACAACCTCAATCATTCAGTAGCAAAACAGGAGTACAACCTTGTTTGTCCTTACAAAATTTCCTCTTTTTCCGGAACTCATTTTCAAAATATTGTTCGGAGAACAAAGTACTGCATGTCTGAAGTTTTCAAATTTCGACCTATGGGTATGAGGTTGCACAATCTGTCACTGAGTAGATATTCTTCGTAGAAGCAGAGCAACTGAGCCTTGTTTTTACATACTAATTTATTTTTAAATCTGGAAGGAATTAGAATGCTTATCTACTGCGATTTTTTCACCTGAAATAACTTGGTTTTTTCACCTATATTACTGCGGCATAGGGCGACTTGGGCGCAATTAGGTTGAGAATGGTAAAAATCATTAATATTTCACTAAACTACATTAATATGTAATAGAATACTGAAAATTTCTGGGTTTCAATAAACAAAATAAGTACAGAGTACCCTCTCTAGATTTTCAGTCATGGAGGAACCCTAGGTTTTTAGGCATTTAGGGTAAAATCAGAAAAGGAAGAAAGAAAGGGGGATGGAACAAACGAGTGTTAGAGAGAGAGAGAGAGAGAGAGAGGGTCTTACCGATTTTGCTTCTTCTGAAAATGGTGGAACGTTTTGTGGTATCGCCGGTTCGGAGAATGGTCGTATCGCCGGATCGGAGAGAGAGAGAGAAATGTGACTGAAAAGAGAAGAAAAATAAAGCTATAGCTAATTAATGTAATAGAAAATACTTTTTCACTGATTCACTGGGAAACATTGTGGGAATTGTCCTCTTTAATTTCAATTTTTTTGGTGAAAAAATTTTAAGCTCGCGGTTTTTTTTTGGACCAAATATAAGAATTCGGAATTTTGAGCTTCCCACCGAGTCACTGAGTATATTTTAATAAATTTATTTTTAATGACATTTCCACTGACTCGGTGGGAAACATATTAGGCGCTTTTTGCGCCAACTAGTTCCCACCTATAATCTGTGGGAACGTTTTTAAGAAAAAGGATAAAAGAAAACTTTTTTATTTCCCACTGAATATTTTTACATTTCAGTAGGAATTGCCACTGATAATATATCTGTGGGAAATGTTCCTGGGAAATTTGCATTTTTCTATTAGTGAATTAGATTGGAACTTAATTAGATTAATTAGTTTAATTAGTTAAGAGAGACAAAGTCGGACCTGGGCCAAGAGATACCCAGGCCCAATCCCTATCTCTATACACTCAAACAACACAACCCAAATCCCATAGCCCACCTGGCCTGCCCCTACACTACCCAAACGACCCCGTTTTAACCCAGAATTGATCCCAGTCGTTGATCAAAGCAAATCAAACGACTGGGAACTCCCGACCCTCCACTATATATATGTCCAAACACTCACCACCCCCCTCATTCCATACAAAGCCTAACCCCCACCAAACCCTAGCCGCCTCCCCTCCCCTTCGTCTCTCTCTCTCTTCTGCCTCGACCAAACCCTAGTCGCCCTAGGTTTCCGCCACCGAAAATTGTCTACTGGAGGCAGATCACCACCAAATAGCCCCAAACCTTCACCCTATAATCCTCACCCTTCCCTCGATCACCTCCCGTCATTGATTCCACCAAAATCCCACCCAAAATCACTCGATTTCAGATCTAAGAATCTGAAGAAAAAAAAAACTAAAATGCTACAACGGCGGACCACCTCCAAACCACCCCAAATTCGCACCAGATGACCCTCACCCTTCCCTCAATCACCTCCCACCATCGATTTCCCCAAAAACCCATCCAAAATCGTCAAATTTTGGATCTAGGAATCCAGAAGCCCTAGCCTCTCCTTCTAGTCGATCTGAAGTCATTCAATGGTTTCTACCTACATGGATCGATAGCTGTCGTTGAGGGCTACTGATTCATGTGGGTTGAAGTTATTTTCAAACCCCTCTAGAGTCCGGCCAAGGTCCGACAACTTTAATCTTTCTGGTCAAATCCCTTTAACGGGGTTTCTCTTTCTTTCTTTACTGTCTCTATGAAATATCAAAACGAAAATCATGCATTACTGTTTTCTATGATTTCTGTCAGTTTGTTTTGTTAACATCATCTCCATAAATTCCTCTTCCTTTACTGTTTTGTATGCCATTGACACATGAAATCGTATTGTTTATTAAAATTCTGTTTGGTTTAGGTTTAGTCCTTTCTCCCCTCTCCTCAATGCTCTGCCTTA
>MDKI01068569.1:0-16361 GCA_005239505.1 Nicotiana paniculata
CCCCGGATTATATTTGCAACGCCCGCTTAGTCTTTTATTAGACATAGTTGAGCGTGATCATAAACTAAAATTGATTTTAGGGGAAAAAAACCGATGCTACATAAAGAAGGAGTAAAAGCTAAACATGAGTTTCGAACCCACGTCAACCACTAAAGGGAGGAAACTAAAGCACTCTACTCAACCATTCCTCCGGTCAAGCTTTTGTGTCTACGGGCACACGTAAATTATTTAAGGGGTCCCAACTGTATTTACAAATATATATATATAATATATATACATAGTTTCTGCCGAAACTAACGGGGTCCCGTGACCCCTCTGATGGATTATATTTCATAGCGGAAGCGAATACAGCATTATATTCACGTGTAATCTAAACAATTAGCACATATAGAGATTACTCGAATTACCTGTTGAAGCATGAACACAGCAATTCTATATCGTTCTCCAGTTCCAGAGTTGCAACGCCTCAGCAGTCTTCCACAGTCTTCTATTGTGTTACCCAAACAATATCTGGAAACGGTGAATTTTGGGTGGGTTATTTTTGTTTTTGTATCCAAAACGTCTAGCCATATATGATCTATATATAGCTGCATTTTTTAGGTCAAAAAACCTTTTCCATAACCTGTTAGGTTTTCTTCTTCCACTAAGGAAAGTTTTCCTTTATTTACTATTATTTAGGCACAGTAAGGACCACAGAATTTAATTAACAAGGTTTCCTACTATGATATTAATTTCGAAATTATGAAATTAATTTCCATCATAATAAATTACGAATTATTCCACTAAAAATTCGTAATTGTACTCCTTAGTTCAATTTCAAAATTCTTTCATAAAACCTTATTTAACTCCCCATGTTAAGATTCAGATACTAATCAATCAAATTAAATTACTGACTATTTAATTTATTGATCACTTCCTTTAGACTTACACTTAACTTATTTCATGTGTCGGATACAAAATCCACCGGCCGGCTTTACACATGAAAACTTATAAGCTTTCATAAAGGAGTATCATGAATCTCAAAACCGAGACATGGATTCTCTCAACTAATTATTACTTCGCCAATGTATATCATTATTATCCAATTTACCAGGCTTATTGACTCACGAAAGAATCTCGCCTTTTAATAAATCAAAATAACAAGTGACATACACAACTAATAATGATTATATCAAGATTAAGAGTATAAGTACATTAAATGGACTAGAGAAATTATTTTATAAAGTCAGTATAAAATACTTATCGCTACTTGATCCGTTCAATACATATAAAATGTACTAGCACAAGAAGTTGGAATTAGACCATTCCCATAATCAATATAAATTACATTTAATCTTGTGCTACAACCATTCCGATGATTTGTCCAATTCCATCATTAGATTGTGAACATTAACTTTATGACTTACAAGAACCGATGATTTAATCCTTCATGTATAAGCTAGACTCTACACACTAAATCATCTACTATGTAAGCAATGGACACACAAACCAACACATGATCTATTTAAAATGAAACTTTATTAAATTTAAACAAGTAAATAAATAATTGTTCCATAAAGAATACTATGACAATACGCATGGCTTATAGTATATCCTAACAATCTCCCACTTAGAATTATAACCATGCGTCTACAATTTTCACACTCATTCCTTCTACATGCTTATCAAAAGTCTTCTGTGGTAAGCTCTTAGTAAACGGACCCGTCAAGTTGTCCTCTGACGCAATCTTGGTGACCACTACATCCCCTCTCTGCACTATATCACGAATTAAATGATATTTATGCTCAATGTGCTTTGCCCTTTTATGGCTCCGTGACTCCTTCGAATTTGCAACCGCACCACTATTATCACAATAAAGAGTAATTGGTACTTGAATCGAGGTAACCACACCCAACTCTCTCAGGAAGTTTCCGAGCCAAACTGCCTCTTTGGCTGTCTCAGAGGCTGCCACATATTCGGCTTCCATGGTGGAATCAGCAACACAAGTTTGCTTGATACTTCTCTAACTTATGGCTCCACCTCCAAGAGTAAACACATTACTTGAGGTAGACTTTCTAGAATCTCTGTCTGATTGGAAATCTGAATCAGTATACCCAATGGGCACAAGGTCATCTGAGTGGTAGATCAGCATGTAATCCCTGGTCTGTTTCAGGTACTTGATTATATTCTTAACCGCCGTCCAATGCTCTTTCCCAGGATTAGACTGAAATCTTCTAACAACTCCAACGGCAAAGCAGATATCAGGCCTAGTGCATAACATAGCATACATGAGACTCCCCACAGCTGATGCATAGGGGATCGCCTTCATCTTTTCTATCTCTTCATCAGTCTTAGGAGACTGATCTTTATATAGAGAAATTCCATGTCTTAAAGGAAGAAATCCTTTCTTGGAATCATGCATGCTAAACCTGGAGAGTATTGTATCAATATAAAGAGCCTGGGAGAATCCTAATATCATTTTCTTGCGATCTCGCAAGAGCTTGATCCCAAGGATATGAACTGTTTCTCCTAAATCTTTCATATCAAAGTGTGTGGACAACCACTGTTTAACTGAATTCAACATGCCCACATTATTTCCTATGAGCAATATGTCATCTACATATAAGATCAAAAATTCCACTTTGTCCCCATCCCACTTTTTGTATACACAAGACTCGTTGAGACACTGATCAAAACCAAATGTTTTAATTGCCTTGTCAAAACAAGTGTTCCATGCCCTAGATGTTTGTTTCAATCCATAAATGGACCTTTTAAGCTTACACAACATGTGTTCTTTGCCACTTTCCATGAAATCGTCTGGTTGCATCATATAGATGCTCTCATCAATACTTCCATTAAGAAAGGTTGTCTTGACATCCATTTGCCAAATCTCATAATCATAATGAGCAGCAATGGATAAGAGAATCCTTATAGACTTAAGCATGGCTACCAGCGAGAAGGTTTCCTCATAATCGATCCCTTCTTTCTGAGTGAACCCTTTCGCTACAAGTCTTGCTTTAAAAGTTTGTACTTTTCCGTCTACACCTCTCTTTTTCTTATAGATCCACTTGCATCCAATGGTTTTAACCCCATCAGGTGGTTCTACAAGATCCCAGACTTGATTAGAGTACGTAGACCCCATCTCTGATTTCATAGCAGCAACCCATTTATCAGCATCTTCATCATGTAGTGCTTGGTCATAATTTACAGGTTCGGAAGTATGCTCCTCAGGGATCCTATCATATGATTCTCCCAAGAGCGTATAACGAACTGGATGTCTTATTACTCTCCCACTACGACTACGCACTACATCACTTGCAACTACATCATTTTGATTTTGTGGTTGAACCACAATCTCATCAGGAACCTGAGTCTCCATGCTATCCACAGGGATATCAACGACTTCTTCCTGTTGTGGAGTTTGCTCAACATAACTCCCACTACTTTATGGTAGTATGACTTCGGGCACTTGTGCTTGCGGGACATTAAGTCTATTGACATTTCTCCCACTACTAAAATGCAATGGAATGTCAAGATCGACTTCAGGGGTTTTCATCTGGTTCGTTTTGTTTATCAGATGACTGAGTTTTCATTCCTTTACTAAGTTCATGTAAAACGATTTTACTTCTAGGAAAGTGATTCATCAAATAGTCCTCTTCAAGAAACTTGGCATTTGTGCTAACAATTACCTTCTTTTCTTGAGGACAATAGAATAAACCACCTTTCGTCCCTTTTGGATAGCCTAGAAACACGCACACATTCGTTTTAGCCTCCAATTTATCCATTTCCCCTTTTATCACATGTGCTGGACAACCCCAAACTCGAATATGCTGCAAACTAGGCTTGCGCCCAGTCCACAATTCTGTAGGGGTCAAAGGTACTAACTTTGAAGGAACTAAATTCATAACGTAATTTGATGTTTCTAAGGCATGTCCCCAAAAAGACACTGGCAAACTGGAATAACTCATCATTGATCTAACCATTTCCATAAGAGTCATATTTCTCCTTTCAGCTACACCATTTTGATGTGGTGTTCCAGGTGCAGACAATTGAGATGTAATCCCACATTCTGATAAATAACCAATGAATTCCGCAGAGAGGTACTCCCCACCATGATCAGATCGCAGTGTCTTGATATGCCTATTATGTCGTTTTTCAGTATCAACATTAAATTCCTTGAACTTTTCAAAGCATTCAGACTTTCGTCGCAACAAATAAACATATCCATATTTTGAGTAATCATCTGTGAAAGTTACAAAATACTCAAAACCACCTCTTTCCTGGGCGTTCATTGGACCACACAAATCAGAATGAATTAATTCTAATTTATCACTTGCCGATTTCCTTTTGAGGGGAAATTTCGTTTTGTCATTTTTCCTTCTAAACAAGATTCGCATGTTGGTAGTTCCTCCACTTTTAATGAACTTAAAAGTCCATCTTTGACCAACCTTGAAATTATGTTTAGATTTATATGACCCAAATGCAAGTGCCATAAATATGTTTCACTCAACTCAGGAGAACGTTTTCTCTTATTTGGTAAATCAGTTCTTTAGTGTTTAACGGTTTAGGAATAGACTCAACAACAAAAAGACCATTAATCAATGTAGCCGAAGAGAGATAATGTTTATTATGAGTAATAACACATTTATCAATGTCATGACAATTAAAATCATAACCATCTCTCATAGCGCTAGAAACTGAAATTAAATTCCTTCTAACGGAAGATACATATAATGTCTTTTAAAACTAAAACTCTACCGCTACCAAACGAAATACTAATATTTCCTAATGCTAAAGTTGGGGCTGCCGAACCGTCTGCTCGATAAACATTGATTTCTCCTCTACTTAGCTGTCACGTTACCTGAAACCTCTGCAAATAAGTGCAGATATGATTAGTGGCTCCCGAATCTACACACTATGACATGGTAGAAACAGCCGCTAAAAACGTTTCAACGACAAGCAGATGTAAATTATGTAAATCACCTGGTTTATTTTTCATCTTGGCCAGATAAGTTGGACACTGCTTCTTATGATGCCCGGGCTGCTTACAGTGATAACACTTGCCCTTACACTTTTTCACACCAGCAATTGCGCCACCAACAGAGGGTTTTGAGTCTTTTTCTTTTTCTGCCCGCCTCTCGGCTTAGAAGAAGAATCTGCCTCAAAATTCAACGCCACAGGAGGAGCTTGTGATTTGATAATAGTCTCTGCCGGCTGCAGCTCATTCAGCAATTTCGCAAGGGACAAATCTATTTTGTTCATATTATAATTCAGGCGAAACTGCTGAAAACTTCAGGCAAAGTCTGCAGGATCATTTCAACCTGCGTGTCCTTATCAATGTTGTCTCCAAGGACCTCCAGTTCATTCAGAAGACTCGTCATCTTCAGAACATGGTCCCTAACCGATGAACCTTCAACCATTTTGGTGTTCAGAAGAGCTTTCATGGCAGTCTGCTTAGCCACACGATTCTGATCTCCAAACTTTTCTTTGAGATTTTCTAGAATGTCATAAGCAGACTTCATCAACTGATGTTGATGTTGCAGAACATTCGACATGGATGCCAGAATGCAACACCGCGCCATCTCATCAGCCTTGATCCATTTCTGGTAAGCCTTTTGTTCATCATTTGTGGCATCATCTCCAGGTTTTTCTGGACATACCTCATCTAGTACAAATTTGTACTCTTCAGCAATTAGGAAATATCTAAGTTCTGTTTCCAATCAACATAATTCGGACCCTCAAGTTTGTTTTGAGTAAGAATAGCAATAAGGGGATTGAAAGCAGTCATTGTTAATATATATATATATATATATATATAAAATCTATGCACCTTGAACAACAAACTTCGATGGGAAAAAATCTATTCTTGCAATATACATATATAATGACAGATTATTCACTCCATAAATTTAAACAGGTCATACTCAGATGGAGAGTAGACTGTTAATTTAAGCCAAGTGATTATCAACATTGAACATATATTAGTTCCATTGAACCAACATGCATACTCAGATGGAGAGTAAATACAAGTAATCAATGACTAGTATAACCTAGTGATTATTCATAATATTTTTATCCGATATGGAAGAAGACCTATGTCAACGTGTAAAAATATTATATCACTATAGTTTAACCTCGGAGACCATAGGAATTGATCCCTACGACCACTGGAATTAAAAACAACAAAAAAAGATTGAAAAAATTTCAGAATTTTAAAAAAAAACGTCAAAAACACCATCTAAACGACTCACTGGTCCGTTTCGCATGGACCTGCCAAGTTTTAGGTCAATCGGAGTCCGTCAACCAGTTGACCTCCGATTTTCTGCCCAATTCGGCCAAAAACTGTGTATAAGTTTTTCATGAAAAAATTAAAGATTATTCTAACTAAATATCACCAATAATAAACAGATATTTCAAGTTTTCAGAATAATCACAACAACCCATAATAGATAATCACGCCAAAAAAACAGTGCAGGTTTTCAGAAAAACAATCTTTGTATGTAATTCAAAACTTGAATATTAAACATGGCATTGAAATTCTCTCTCTTCTCTTTCTCTCTCGGCGCAAATTAGCGTGTATTGCTAAAATACGCCATCGGAATGGGGAGAGCTGGAGGAAGGCCAGTGAAAACTGGTAAGATAATAAATGATGAAGGTAATACTAAAGAAGGAAGGAAGATAGCAATTACAGCAGTTACTACACCAACAACAGTAACAATGGGAGGAGGAAGTACTGTTCCATTGAATGTAATTGGGGAAAATGAGGAAAATAGATCAATTGGCAACAGATCGAGCAAGGAGACATCAGCTGGTAAAGGAAAGGAACAAGTAAGTGAGAATTTGGAGAATTGGCCAAAATTACCAGTACGGGAAGCAACAGGTACAGGGAAAACTCTTACAAACATGTAGAAGGTCCTGAGCTCAGATGGACGAGAGGAGCAACAGAAACAAGCAGGTGATCAAAGTTTGGGAGCAGTTACGAAGGAGAAGAATAATGAAACAGTAACTCAAACAGGTGGCGTGCAAAGCAAACTACAATTAGAGGATAAGACAAAGGAGACAAAGACATGGACGATGTTGTTCGAGGAAAACAAGTTAGCAAAAAGAGGTATGGATATTTGAAATTCATACCACCAGCTATTGTAGAAGAGGAGATGATCATTGAATTAAAACAAGAGGATATTGAAAATGAGTTGTGTAAATGCAAAAATGCTGTGATAATATATGTCATAGGGAACATACCGACGATTGGTGCTATGGAAAGGTTTTTGGCAGGACAAGGGGAATACACAGCAAAACCAAAAGTTTTTTATCATAATGCTGGCTATTTTGTGGTAAATTTTGCGAAACTAGAGGAAAGGGATATGGTGATGTATTCAGGTCCACATATGATTAATAACAGATATGTTATCATGAAAACTTGGAATGCTGATTTTGACTTTGAAGAGGAGGATCTAAGGACAATTCCACTGTGGATTAAATTGCCAAATCTGCCTTTATGTTGTTGGAGTGCAAATGCATTAAGCAAAATTGGTAGTGGTCTAGGCCAGCCAATATATGTTGATGCTTGCACATCAAATGCTAAAAGAATATCATATGCTCGTATATTGATTGAGGTAGATGATGCCAAATGCTATCAAGATCAAGGATCCAAAAGGTAGAATAGTGACCCAAGAGATTTGGTATGACTGGAAACCAATGTACTATGCAAAATGTATGAGAATTGGGCACAACTGTCAACAAAGAGAAAATGGAGAAATGAAGGGAACAGGGCCAAGCAATCAAACAGCAAGACAAAAAACTGAATGGAGACCTGTTAAAGTAACTGAAGAGGCAAAACAGAACAAGATGGAAGGTCAAAAGGGAAGTGAGGAAATGCAGATACAGGAAGGAAACACAGAAGGAGAAGAGGCATGGCAACAAGTAAAGAATAAATCTGCAGCAAAGAGTCAAAGAGTACAAAGAAAGGAAGAGGCAATCCAAGTTATGAATGGATTCAATAGGTTATTGGACACAGAGAAAGGGCAAAATGGAGCAATTGGTAGCATTAGTAGAGGGGTAATAGAAGAGGGGCAAAGGCAGAATACTATCAAAAATACAACATGATTGTCACATGGAATGTGAGGGGGTTTAATAAGAAGTTCAAGCAAAAGGAGATGAAGGTGTTTATTAGGAAAAACAAAATAGATATGATGGTAATATGTGAGAATAGAGTAAAAGACAATAAAGTAGGGGAAATAGTTGGGAAACTAGTGCCAGGATGGGAATGGGAGCATAATGTATCAAGTACATGTAAGGGGAGGATTTTGGTGCTATGGAATCCTAGTGTGATAAAATACACACTACTAGACTCAAATGCACAAATTATACATGGAAAGGTGAAAATGATAAAGACTAATATGGAGTTCTATTTTTCTGCAGTTTATGGATTGCATAATGTGAATAACAGGAAGCCTTTATGGGAGAAACTCAAGCATCTATCTAGACAATGCATGGGACCTTGGTTGATGATGGGTGATTACAATTCCATTCTAGAATATGGGGATAGAATGCATGGTAGAGAAGTACAGGACAATGAAACAAGAGATTTTAAAGAAGTCATGGAAGATTGCAATTTGGTAGAGCTACCTACAGTGGGCAAGGAGTATACATGGACAAATGGACATGTATTCAGCAGAATAGATAGGGCAATAGTAAATGATGAATGGATGACAAGTATTCCTCCAAAACAAGTGTTGATCCTGAATTCTATGTTCTCAGATCACTCTCCATTGGGGATTGAAATTAAGACAAGTAATGACAACAAGAAGAGACCATTTAAGTTCTATAACTGTATGGCAGATCATTCTGAATTTGATGAAATAATACAAAGCAATTGGATAAGGAAGGAAGGGGGAATGGAAGCAGTATGGGGGAATTTGAAGTCTGTGAAAGAAGCTTTAAAAAAGCTAAACAACAGGGAATTCAAGAATGTTAACGGGAGAATAGCAATAATCAGAGAGGAACTGGAAAATGTACAAGGAAGAATGAAAAATGCTAATGTACCAGGGAGCTTGTTTGAAGAGGAAAAGGAATTGTTAGTACAACTAGAGAAATGGGACAGAATTGAAGAATCAATATATCAACAGAAGTCAAGGGTGCAATGGCTAAAATTGGGAGATACTAATAGTTCATTTTTCTTGGCAAATATGAAAGGAAGGAAAGCTCAAAATCAGAAGGACAGTACTAACAGATAGTAGAGATATTGAAGATGAAGTTGTAGGGTTGTATCAAAAGCTACTAGGGACAGCTAGTGCAAGCATACCAATGATTCATCCTAGACGGGTAAAGAATGGTCCAACTTTAAGTAGAAGTCAACAAATGCAACTTATAACTCCTTTTACAAAGGAGGATGTGATGGAAGCTCTGAAGGGGATTGATGATATGAAGGCACCAGGTGGGGATGGGTTTAATGCATATTTTTTCAAAAAAGCATGGAAGACAATTGGAGAAAATGTGGAGAAAGCAGTACTTGGTTTTTTTTAAACAGGGAAAATGTTTAAACCAATAAACAGTACAGTAGTGACATTGATCCCTAAGGTAAAGCATCCAAGTTCAATAAAAGAATATAGACCTATCTCATGTTGCACCACTGTGTACAAGATCATATCTAAAATGCTGATAGGAAGACTAAGACAAGTGATGAACATATTGGTGGATGATATTCAAGCAGCATTTATACCAGGGAGAGGGTTGATTGATAATGTGTTACTGAGTCATGAGCTAATAAAAGGTTATGGAAGGAAGGGTACATCACCTAGACGTATGATAAAGATAGACATGCAAAAGGCTTATGATTCTATTGAGTGGAAGTTTCTGGAACAGGTGCTAGAAGGACTATGTTTTCCTAAACAATTTATAGGATGGACTATGGAATGCATTAAGACTGTGACATATTCTATCTCTATAAATGGTAGTCCAACAAGACCATTTGATGCAAAAAGGGAGGTGAAACAAGGTGATCCAATGTCACCTTTTTTATTTGTATTAGCCATGGAATACTTAACAAGGAGCTTGAAACAATTGAAGGAGAACCCTAATTTCAACTATCATCCAAGGTGTGAGAAACTGAGCATTGTACAGCTTAGCTTTGCAGATGACTTGTTGTTGTTTTTCAGAGGGGATGTGATGTCAATACAACTATTATGTGAATATTTCAATGGATTCTCAAAAGCATCTGGATTGATTGCTAACAAAAGTAAAAATTGTTTATACTTTGGAGGAGTACCTGTTCCAGTGAAGCAGGAGATCAGAAGAGTTACTGGCTTCACCAAGGATGAACTCCCTTTCACATATTTGGGAGTCCCTTTGAGTTCAAAGAGATTGTCTACTAGTCAATGCCAGCCGCTATTAGACAAGATCTTGGGGAAGATAAAGCAATGGACATCCAAATTTCTCAGCTATGCAGGAAGGGTGCAGTTGATTAGAAGTGTGTTGATTGCTATTCAATCATTCTGGTCACAGATTTTCTTACTACCAAAGAAAGTAATACAACAGATAGAGAGTGTATGCAGGAGATTTCTTTGGACTGGGGAGGCAGGAACAAGTCGAAAAGCTTTGGTGGCATGGGAGAAATTATGTAGGCCTAAGTCAAAAGGTGGGCTGAATATTACTGAGATCACTACATGGAACAAGGCTGCCATAATTAAACATTTATGGAATATAAACACAAAGAAAGACAAGCTATGGATAAGGTGGGTGCATGTATACTACATAAAAGGGAGGAAGTCGTGGCAGATTGAAGCTAAGCAAGCATCATGGGTACTTCAGAAGATATTGCAGGCAGGGAAATACATAATTGAAGCTGGACTTGATATTGAAAAGGTATTGGGAGCAGGAACTTACACAAATAGAGGGATGTACAAACAACTCAGAGGACAGTTCCCAAGGGAGAATTGGGGCAGGCTGCTATGTAATAATGAAGGATGTCCAAAATGGAAGTTCATACTCTATCTTGTTGTCCAAGAGAAGTTGTATACAAAGGATAGGATCATCAAATGGGGAATGCAAGTCAGCCCTATATGTCCATTATGTGATCAGGAGGTAGAGAGCCATCAGCATTTGTTCTTCAAATGTGCATTCTCAACAGAAATATGGAGAAGGATATTAGATTGGATGGGCATTGATCGAAGAGTGAATGAGTGGAATGAAGAGGTAAAATGGACAGTGATGCATGTGAAGGGAAAGAGTTTGAAAGCTATGCTATACAGAATTTGTCTTACTGCTACTGTGTACCAGATATGGATGGAGAGGAATCGAAGAATATTCAAACAAGAGAAGAAGAGTAGTGTAGCAATTACAAGATTAATAGTACAAGAAATACATTGAATAGAGCAGAATATGAGCAGTGTAAAGAGTGCATTGGAAAAACTGAATTTTTATCCTTAGCACAGAGGAAGAGAGGAGACTGGGTTTGGGGCTGCATGTCCAAACTCAGGTAGTTGTACTTTGTAAATATTTACTTCGTAATAAAAATTGAAAATTACCAAAAAAAAAACATGGCATTAATTCTTATGGTTCATCCTAATCATTTAATTAGACGTGAGTAGGATCTGATACCAATTGATGGATTATATTTCACAGCGGAAGCGAATACAGCATCATATTCACGTGTAATCTAAACAATTAGCGCATATAGAGATTACTCGAATTACATGTTGAAGCGTGAACACAGCATTTCTATATCGTTCTCTAGTTCCAGAGTTGCAACACCTCAGCACTCTTCCACAGTCTTCTATTGTGTTACCCAAACAATATCCGGAAACAGTAAATTTTGGGTGGGCAAAATTCCAGCAGAAACCGTGGGTTATTTTTGTTTTTGTGTCCAAAACGTCCAGCCATATATGATGTATATATAGCTGCGTTTTTTAGGTCAAAAAACCTTTTTCATAACCTGTTAGGTTTTCTTCTTCCACTAAGAAAAGGTTTCCTTTATTTCCTATTATTTAGGCACAGTAGGGACCACATAATTTAATTAACAAGGCTTCATATTATGATATTAATTTCAAAATTATGAAATTAATTTCCATCATAATAAATTACGAATTATTCCACTAAAAATTCGTAATTGTACTCCTTAGTTCAATTTCAAAATTCTTCCATAAAACCTTATTTAACTCCCCATGTTAAGATTCAGATACTAATCAATCAAATTAAATTACTGACTATTTAATTTATTGATCACTTCCTTTAGACTTACACTTAACTTATTTCATGTGTCGGATACAAAATCCACCGGCCGGGTTTACACATGAAAACTTATAAACTTTCATAAAGGAGTATCATCAATCTCAAAACCGAGATATGAATTCTCTCAACTAATTATTACTTCGCCAATGTATATCATTATTATCCAATTTACCAGGCTTATTGACTCACGAAAGAATCTCGCCTTTTAATAAATCAAAATAATAAGTGACATACACAACTAATAATAATTATATCAAGATTAAGAGTATTAGTACATTAAATGGACTAGAGAAATTATTTTATAAAGTCAATATAAAATACTTATCTCTACTTGATCCGTTCAATACATATAAAATGTACTAGCACAAGAAGTTGGAATTAGACAATTCTCATAATCAAGATAAATTACATATAATCTTGTGCTACAACCATTCTGATGGTTTGTCCAATTCCATCATTAGATTGTGAACATTAACTTTATGACTTACAAGAACCGATGATTTAATCTTCCATGTATAAGCTAGATTCTACACACTAAATCATCTACTATGTAAGCAATGGACACACAAACCAACACATGATCTATTTAAAATTAAACTTTATTAAATTTAAACAAGTAAATAAATAATTATTCCATAAAGAATACTATGACAATACGCATGGCTTATAGTATATCCTAACACCCTCAAGAGGCAAGGTAGGTCCGCCTCTAAGCACAACTATATACAAAATGCCTTAGGGATTGACGCGTAGTTTCTGTATATTTAAATAATGTACAATGCAACCCACTAGAATAATATATATCCGACGTAATCTGATATGAAAAGTCAATGGAATATACATATATGTATTTAGCGGCGAACCCATGGAACAGAGTGCATGTTGTGATGAATGTAGAAAAATGTGAAGAAGGCGTTTTCGTCCTTTGTTGGAAATGGTGTAGCTTCTTAGAGATGATATATTATTTTTGAATTTGATGAATTAGGGAAAACCCTCAAAAAATGTTTTATGTCATCAAAATCGTCAAATTCAACACAAGGAACTACCATCGACGGAGGAACTGATGAGAGAGAATCCATGAGTTTGTATTCATTGAGAAAACTGGCGTTAAGAGAGAGGGTGGAGAAAAATCTGAAAGAATGAGAGAGAAAAATAATACAAAGCGTATTTTGTGACTTAAGGGTAGGAGGTGACCATAAATAGAAATTTGGCTATAAAAATCAAAAGGTAACTATGAAATATAATTATTTAAAATAAATAAGGTATCAACTTTTGTTATAGAAAGTAAAAATTCCATTAATATATGCGGGCATAATTTGACCTGACCTTGCAAAAGGGGGTGTAAATATACTAACTTTAACCCATAAAGAAATTTGATGGATGTCACACCTCTTTTAAGTTCCGCAACCCTATTACGAGGTTGAGTTAGAAGAGTTTTTCCAATTAAAGTGACATTTTGAAAAGAGATACTTTATTTTAGAGTCACAATTTGGAATTGAGTTTTGGTGTTCCAAGTCACCTTTTATTGAATCCCTTATCAAAAGGAAGATTTGAATCCTAATTTATGGTCTACGAAACAGAAGACTGAATAAGGAATTCTGTTGACCGAGGGGAAGGTGTAAGACACCCCTCGAGTCCCGTGGTTCTAGCACAGTCACTTTATTGACTAATGTAAGGCTTAAATCAATTTTTAGTTATTCTTGTTTTTTATTGATTATGGCTTATTGATTACCGCTTAATTAATTATTATATTTCATTAATTGTGTTCACCAAGATGCGGTACGCATACAAGGTATTCTTCTTTGAAATTAAATGTTAAACTAAGGTACGGAATGTACACATGGTTATAACATAATTATTTTAAATCTAAATACATCGAAACGCGGAATGCGCACATGATCCTTTTATTATTCAAGCGTATTAATCCAAGGTTCGGGTATGAACACATGGGCTAATATTTAAAGTACATCTAAAGTTTTTCTAGTTTTTTAGAGTATTATAATTATTTTTAGATCCGAGACATTTATTTTTATAAATTATTATTATTAAGATTGTTCGGTCAAAGTTGTGCGAACGCATACTTTGATTTATTTTGAAAATCATAATTACGACACGTGAAAGTGTACATAATCATAATAATTTGACTAATTAAGAGAGAGTCTAAGACATTCTAAAGCATTCATGAATCAGGTCCAAAGTTATGTCTTCCAGAAAGATTTTCTACTTGGAAACAACTAAATTTGCTAACCTTGTCCCAAGAGGATGCATTTCAAAACAGAATATTTAGTTCTATAAAATTTTATTATAGTAAATATGCTTTAAACAATAATATATTAGCTCGCTAGCATTTGATATCAATTTTTCGTTTCTTAGTTGTCCTATCTTTAAATTGTAAACAAAATTTATACAACAAACTTAATTATTCTTACTTATATTTATAGGTTACTAACCATTTCATACTAAAAAAATGTTGGAAACGACAATGATTATATACATCCTACAAAACATCATCATATTCAAAGGAACAAAAAGTTTCGCATGCAAATTTTCAACGACATGAAAAATACTAAATTAATGGAGGGGAGGAAGGGCATTAACAATTAATATAGTATAACATTGAGAAGGTACATTAATTTCATCAAAATAAAATTAAATCCATATCTAAGCAGGACCACAAACAGGCACGCAAATAACAAAGATTTAAGGCAAAAGATTGGACCTTTAGTAATAAAATCTTTCTTCTATTAACAAGCTTAATAGAACCTCCAGTGAAATTACAACAGCTGAATCGACGCCAAATGGACCCCAACAATGAAAGCCCGCCTGAACTTGAACAGAAAACGCAACGGCACCGGAACCTCGTCGTCAACTCGAACAGAACTAGCAACCAATAAATGGAGCTTTAAGTGAACTCGATGTCAACAGAAACGCTGCTTTTTGTGAGGAAAAGAGGAATGTTTTGAAGTGTTTTGGTGGGGGTTTTGGGTGTTTTTCGGAGCTTTTGGCCGATTTTCATGGCTGCTTGGGTTTGGTTTCAATGGGAGATGGTGGTGCGACGGGGTGAAAATTTTGTGGTGTTAAAGCTGGAGAAGAGAGGCTGAAGGTTTCTGAGTTTTCTCCTTCAGAGACGGGAACTCTAATTGAGGAAGAAGGCTGCCCATTTTTTTTCGTTTTCCAGATCCCTTTCCAAATTCTTGCGCAATTCCTTCTTTTCCTTTTTTCTTGTTTTACTTCCTGACCTTCTTTTCCTTTTTATTCTTCTGTTACGTCCTCCTAATCCTTTTTTATCTTTTTCTTGTTTTCCTTTTTCTGTTGTTCTTTCTTTTCCTATTCCTCCCGTCAGTTTTTCTCTTTTTTTGCTTTTTTGTGCTCTTCTTATTTTCTATATATATTGTGTGTATATGGGATTAGATTGAGGGGATAGTTGGGATAGGGACAGTTGGAATGTGAGGGGTGAATGTGTGAGTATGTGTGCAATGTGAGAGAAAGATGTTAAAGGTGGGGGGAGTGGGTGAGAAGTGAGAGGTTTGAAGGGAACATGGTATAATGGGGTGTTACTTTTAATATTATTATTATATATATATTTTTTAAACTTTTTAATAAATAAAAATGAAGGTAAAATATCTACCTCTCTCTCTATCTCTCTCTCTCTCTCTCTCTCTCTCTCTCTCTATATATATATATATATATATATATATATACACACACACATACTAACCCACTTACTTTTAGACTTAAAAAAAACTATATAAGTGAGAGAACCCAATATTTATACTATAGTTTAAATTATACTAAGAAAAATATCATAGCTTACTTATTACAATTATAACTGAAAGATACCCATATATATATATATATATATAGATAGATAGATAGATAGATAGATAGATAGATAGATAGATAGATATACACACACATATATATACACATAATGAGAGAGAGAAAAATTAAAAGTGAGAAAGTCACATTTCAGAACACACATATATATACATTATGAGAGAGAGAAATTTAAAAGAGGGAAAGTCACATTTCAGAATATGCTTTATAAATTTCATTTCTAAAATCAATTTAAGTTAACATCATCTCCAAGATCATTCGTTGCCTGGCACACACACACACACACACACACACACACACACACACACACACACACA
>ML327075.1:0-13879 GCA_005239505.1 Nicotiana paniculata
ATATATATATATATTCTTGATTCAAGAATAATATCGTTGTTGTGATATATAGCTTTCAGTTTTTGTCCAACGAATTTTCGAAGCAGATATTATTTCATGCATAAAGCAGAAATGTCATCCTTCTACTTTTATATTCTTGTAATATTTTGCGTAAGCACGAAAACCAAAAGGATATTATTTGGGACTTGGGAGGAGGTCTATGCATGTGTTAGGTCTTCCAATATTTCCTCGACCTTCAAATTAAGGATATTCATCCAGTAAAATGACATGATATAACAACACATAAAGAGAATTGACAATATTTTAGCCTTATACTAGGTTTGACAAAGGTAATCCCAAAAAATACCATTATAGCCAAATCCTAATTAACCCTAGTTGCTTATTTATTCTCTATTTCTTCTCTCTTACCTTATTTCTTCTCCAATTTTCTTCTTCGTAGATCTTTTCTTTTTTTCTTCTTATTCAATCTAACAAATTTTCTTCTTCAATATGGATTTGGAAGGACAAGTGTTCTTTAGTAATATTTGGAAGTTGTAATGGTTGAATACATTTTTCTACGAAGTTTAGATATTCTCATCACGACGGCAATTATTAGAAAGATTTATTTTTTATCTAGTTTTCTTTTTGTCTTCATCCGATTGTTGTTTTGTTCGATTTGATTTGTATCTCTTTGGCAGACTCTAATTTTGTTGCTTTGTTCGATTTGATTTGATTTCTTCTTCTTATTAATTATTCAAAAGAAAATATGTGTGTTTGAGGTGGTGTATATCTATGTATTATATATACCGGTATATATATCATGTTGTATATCGTGATATACATTATTAGATAACGCAATAAAAGGTTAAATCGGAATCAAAATCGCCTAACTAATTTTAAGAGAGTGAAATTCATTCTGAATAAACTTACTTCTATTTTTTTATTGATCAAAGAAGGAAAATAATTTTTTTGATATGGCAGGTTTAGAGCAAGTTTTTAAATATAAAAATGATAAATATAATTATAGGAGTAAATAAAATTTTGATATACAAAGAACGAAATTTATTTTTGATATACATTCGATGTATTATACACCGCGATATACAAATAATATAAATATTTTTATTGTGATATACATTGATAAAAAGGCAACCATAAATTTTAAATAATTATATATATGATTTCATATTTTTGATATATAAAGAAGGAAAATAAAATTTTAATATACATATTGATATACACAAGGAAGAAGAAAAGGTTGTGATATACACATTATTGTTGTGATATATATTTATTGGTTATTTGATGCCAATATCTATAACTAGGGCTATTTTCTGCTAATTATGTGGGTACGTTGTCACACCATGCCAAAATCCCTGACGTGTTAGCTTGTGCTATGTTGTGAACCCGCATGACTAAGTATGTGATTATGGGGCAGAAGTGTTCAACAAAGTTGATTCAGTTGGGGGTATTGGGCTTGGAGCTAACTGAGAAGAGGCTCAACGACTAAACAACTGAATAAAATATTTGGACCTTATATTTGGGATCCCGGGGGAATACAGGGCAAGCGAATTATGTTGAAGTTTCGGCTCAAGTATGTGCTTCTCATCTCCTCTTCTAGATCTGTATTTCATCCCCTTTCCTCTTAGCTTCCTGTTGTAGTTTCTTTTCTCATCTTGTCTCTATTTCCTTCAGTGTTGTTTTCTATTGTTCTATGGACACTGGGTTATTGTAATTTCGTTTGGAAAGTTAACACAATCAGTTGGTTTGAGTGTATTCTCTGGTTCGTTTCATGCTCTGTCCTGTTAAACTAAGTATGATTTTGTTTTCGTCTAGTAAGTAAAGGTTACAAGAAAACAAGAAAAAAGTTATAAACTACAAAATGTAATATGAACACGCAACTTGGGTTACAGCTTCAAAAATGCCATTAGATCAACAAATGATGTTTTCTAATTTTTCTCCGCACGAACATCAATTTAAGGGTTCTTGGCTTGTTCTTGAAGGGACAATATACGTCACGAATAATTTTACTTATCACAAGTGAAAGACTTGGAACCACCTGCTTGGATTCTTGACTTGCACTTCATTCTTGAATTTGATCATGAATGAGGATCACCAATATAGAGGAAGACTTCTCATGCCTTTTCAAATCTTCTCCAGCTTCTCTTTAACTTAATTGATTTTTTTTGTGGTATCATAGTTGGCCACATGGGAGAATTGTGATAAAGTTACAAGTATTTGCTTTAATTTTATTGACCATTTAAATTACAAACCAATCCCATATTTCTTAGTTGGCATGGATTGGCCGGCTGCCTTGACTTACATATCACATCACTCTACATATGTCAGGATTATACTGGCTATCTCATTTGACTCGTAGCCATATATTTTGACATGTGGCATTTGACTGAGCTAATAGACACTTGATGAGCTAGTGAAATGTACTTATATTTGGAGTCCAACTACATGGATCAAATTTGTTTGTCATTTAAGGATTCTTTACTCAAATAGCCGATCAAATTTTTTTTTTTTTTTTTTTTTACCGTTACACATTAATTTTGAAAATAAGGATACTATTGCATTAATACTAAGTTGGTTCAGATAGCATACATTCCATACTAGTGTCATATAGGACATTTTGGTTACCTAAGCTTGCTAGCATATTACATGCATCATACGCAACTTGTTTAACAAAAGATATAATTCTTTCCTCATCCTTATCTAATTGTTGCATTACAAAAAAAGGTGGGCTTGATAATCGATAAGGTTTGTTGAGGATAGGCAACTTCAAAGCTTCCTTGGCGAACAAATGTGTTTTCACGACCCCAAATCCTAGCAGGTCGTGATGACACCTATCGTGGAACTAGGCAAGCCAACCATCACATAACTACATACTTAGTTTAATCAAATAACGCAATATTATTAAATATCAGCATAGCAAGCATGAAAATTCCTAAGTCTTTAGGCAAATATAAAGTAATCCACTGTCTAAACAATTCCCTCAGGACTGGAGTCAACATGGTCACGAGCATCTAAGAATATAATAACTCTTCTAATGTCTTAATAAATGTCTATGAATCAAATGCTAATACTATAAGAAGAAAGGAAGTGGAGAAGCTGCGGACGCTGAAACGCTACCTCAAAATCTCGTAAATGCTGCTGATAACAAACGAATATGGCTACTGCTCTGCACTAGTACCTCGATTTGTACACAGAGGTACATGGAGTAAAGATGAGTACGCGAACTCAGTAGTAATGAAAATAAATCACAGTCTGAAGAATAAGAAACACACAACAACAAATACACCAATCCACAAAACCGTTAAATATCAAGTCTCAATAAGGTATACATAAGTTCGAAAACCAGTTTCCGTAAAAATCCTTGAAACAAGTATAATTTCCAATAATTCTCAGTAAAACTCCCAAAATATCAGTTTGAAACATGAAACAAATCATAATCAAAAGCTCAGCAAAATATCATTTTAAACCGCCCTTCGAGAAAAATCATCACTTGTAATCAGTCACTCAACACCTCACCATCACTCAATAACAGTCACTCAGCACCTCACAGTCACTCAACATCAGCCCCTCGGGCAACCTCACTATCACTCATGCCTCCCAATCACTCATCACTCGGCACTCGGAACTCGCACTCAGTAGGTACCTGCGCTCACTAGGGGTGTGTACAGACTCCGGAGGGGCTCCTACAGCCCAAGCTCTATAAACAAGCCAAATCATGGCATCAATTACACTCAGGCACTCGACCTCTCTCATATTGTAACATCCTCATAATATGGGCCCTCGGCCTCACTCAGTCAGACACTCTCAACATGCCACTCGGGCCATAAATAAACAGGGTTCTCGATCCAAAACAGTATTTCATTTCAAGAATTAATATCAACAAGCGCTGAGTGTCAAAACAATTTATCAGGAAAGACTGAGTGTAAAATCATAATTTCTAGGTGAGGAATTATCAGGAAAATAGCCCCCAAGGGGTTAAAACAGATCGACACTAGGCCTCAAACATGGCTTACAACCCAATTATATCAAAACATATCAATACTATAAAGAATAGGCTTTAAAAGCAGTTTCGCAACTCAATAGTTGCCTAAAAAGGAAACATATTTCCAAATTTCCAATTCGTGCACGCCCCACACTCGTCATCCAGTGTGTGCGTCACTCCAAAATCGTGAAAGGATGTAAAGTCCGTGGTTTCATACCTTCAGGACAGGATTTAAAGATATTACTTACCTCAAACTAGCCCGAAAAGCTATTACGCAACACGCTTGCCTCTTGAATCAACTCTCGAGTGCTCCAAATCTATTTAGCTCAGATTTTTCACATCAAATTATGCTAAGGGGATGAATTCCAATGGAAAAATATCAATTTTAGCACAAAACACAAAATTAGCCAAAATCCGACCCCCGAGATCGCGTATTGGAACTCGAAAAACTTTATACCAAAACGATCCTCATCATCTCACGAGTCCGTACATATAAAGAACTCTGAAATCGGAGTCCGTTTGACCCCTCAAATTATCCCTAAAAGGCCTCTTAAACTCAAGCCCTAATTTCACCTTTTTCTACTGATTTTCCCCAATTAAACACTGTTAATTTGGTCCTTAATCACATATAATCGAGTTATTGGGTCCAAAATCCTTGCCTCAATGAAGAACAATCGTCTTCCCTCTTCAAAATCGCTCCAAAAGCTCAAATCTAGTTCAAAATGGAAGAAAACTCGGACTGCTCGTTATATATACACTGTCCAGAATTTTTGCGGCACTGTTCACGCAGTATTGTTCACGCGGTACTGTTCATGCTGCTGTGAAAAAAATGCAGCAGCTTTTCTTCTAGTCTAAATTGATCTGTTAACCTTCCGAAATCCACTCGAGGCCCTCGGAATCTCAACCAAATATACCAACACGTCCCAAAATACAATACGAACTTAGTCGAGCGTTCGAAACATCAAAACACCAAAATCACATCGAATTCAAGCCTATGAACTTTGAAATTTCTAAATTCTACCAACAATGCCGAAACTATTTAAAACATCTCCGATTGATCTGAAATTTTGCACACATAACCAAAATGATATTACGAATCTGTTCCAACTGTCGGAATTTCATTCCGACCCTGATAGCCTATTTTCCACTGCCGACCGAAAATCGCCAAAAACTAACTTTCACCAATTCAAGGCAAATTCTACACCGGACATCACAAAAATATTCCGGACACACTCCTAAGTCCCAAATCACCTAACAAAGCTATCTGATCCATAAAATCCGCATTCCGAGGTCGTTTACCAATAAGTCAACTCTCAGTTGACCTTTCCAACTATAAGGTTATTTTTAAAGACTAAATGACAAAATTCTTGCTACAGCCATTCCGATTCCGAGCCTACCAACTTTAACACATCATAAACAGTATAACCAACCTATGACAAGGCAAAGACAGGACTAATAATGAAATTTCTACAGAATGACCGGCAGGGTCGTTACATTCTCCCCACTTAAACACACGTTCGTCCTCGAACGTGCCTAGAGTTGTTCCAAACACCACCAAAATTGTTGTGTAACCTACCATGCACATATTCGGAGGTGATCCCACGTCACTCTACCCCATATAGGTCTAATAGCACAACACATTTGAAATTTCGAAATCCAATCCTGACCCATAAACCTTAGAACTACATTTTCACTTCTGAACCAATTTACAAGATCAAAATCCCACAACTATAAACTGAATAAGTCTGGTCATACTGTAACAAGTCATATCCGTAACCCAAGATGAAATACCATGATACACTACATGACTCAAGCACTCTTGGCGATAACTCCTAATCACAATAGTTGCTTATAACAACCCACTACCGGTAAATAACCTCTCATCAATCAAAGCCTCGTTCTAACACTTCCATATGCTGCCGATGATGAAAGGAACACACAAAATCTATTAACCATTCGTCTGATCAGCATCAATACCACTATACCATCCAGAGCCATAACTTGTGCAACTCGTGCACTCAATAACAACATCCCAAAAGCTCAATTTATAAAATAAAGAAGACTCACACGAGAGGACTATCCTGCCATTAACTATTACCATTACAACATCATACTAGAAGCCTGGCCCACACCGTAAAATCAGAACACACGAATCTGACACCAAGGGTCATACCTCTACCTAACTCTAATGCAAAGCGTGATCCCATCCAACCGCTGGACCACATGAAATACTCCAAGCCACCTTGCTCAAAATCAATAACCATGCGAAATTCGACATCAATTACTCAAAGTGCATTGCCATAACCCTGGGGGAAATCGTACGATACCATGCCCCCTGAACCAGAAAGAACATAACCAAGATATCTCAATCCTGCAACACCCAATTACTTACCTTACTCAAATCTCGCTATAAAGCCCAGATAGAACCACACCCTATGCACATACAACCAATGATCACAAATCCTCGAAACACTGAAAGGTAATTCATAGATCACTCCAAAACACGAATAAGCTCAATGATAATTGAATGGTACATCCCTCAACAATAGCAATTTGGGGTCAACAATTCCAACTCAATGTAGAACACACATCCATACTGGCCTACCAATAATTCTAAATCAACTCTGGTCACCCAAAACAGGTAGATAACTCTCCAAAGGTTCATAATGACTGAATCATGACATATACTAACACCTGACTAGCTTTGTCCGCATCCTCATAGTCCACAACCACAAAATAATTTGTTTATGAAAACTCCCAGTCTCAAAATCCATGAGGCGCACCAATTACCATATCTGATCACTATTCCACCACTCGAATATATAACATGTCTCTAATAATCAATCATTCCACGGGGGATTCTCCTATAATTCTTCTGTGCCACCAAGCAAACTTGAATATCAGCAGTCGATCCAGCAAAAGAGCGTCGCAATACCAATGAAGCACCCTTAACTCAAACACATTGCCCCTTTTGAACGTATGCCTTCATCAAGCCACCCAATGGTGGTATCACCTACCTAGTCATCTGAAACTGCCAATGCTGACCTTCCTTCCAGAAATGAACCGTGACCTCACATATGCTAATCTCCACTATACATAAAATACTGCATACGCCATGCCATCCTGTGATAAATATGAGAACTTCATGCTCCCTTAGAGGCCAAGAACTTCCCATTTGACCCTATATAGAAGCAAAATCACTATACATCACATGGCCCCCACGCCTGTAGAAAATATACACCTCTACCGTGGTAAAAACCATCCAGAACTCTCTGAATCCCATTAGTACAACACCAAACCGGTAGGATTGAATCCTTATAACTCAACCACGCTACGCATGCCACCAAATCCCAAGAGAATTTCTAAGAAACACCTGTAACAACTCATTACCTCATTAACACCCAAAGAACTCTCCATATCCCTTATCATGATGATCTGACCTACTACTAAGCTGTCTTTTTTATCCAAGTTCCTTCTGACTTACCTTCGAATTGATACTTTTCCTTGCTATGATACCAAAATTCTCAATCCAGATTCACCACACGAAACCCGGGCATAAAATAGACCGTCTTAGGCTCATAAGCCGCTGAATACTCTCTCAAATATTCCCCAAAAGCACCACATTAGAAATACCTACCCTGAAGAGACTTCCTGCGAATTTAAAGTCATTACCTTCCCTTTCCTGATACTGNTAGTTATACTGACCAACAGAAAGTACGACCTGACCCCGTTTGCATACTACATACTAGGAAAGTAATCCACACCTTTGAAGCAACAAGAACACCCATACACTGCACACACTACACTTTTCACAATTTCAACTCAATCATTCAATAAGGTCCATTATCCGTAAAGTACATTACAACCTGTATCGAAGAATTTCCATCACTCGACTCATTCCCAGACTCCATCTCTGTAGGTCATAACTGATTTACCAACATACCTCGAACCGAAACCAATACAACCCATAATCATGTATCAACTTATCATTAGCGGACTCCCCCACTTGGCTCAAAGCCAAAGATTAAGACAAACAATAAATCACAGTGCCCATACACTATCACTGCCACCATACTGTGGTGAGGTTCAACTAAATCCTCCATAAGCTCATCTGACCCAAACCATCTAACACTCAAATCAAATGCAAATCTTGCATCCACCATTTTAATGGTCATGCCAACTCCCACAAGCGATCTAAACTCAAATTACAACATATATCATTTACTGATAGAGAGAACTTGCTACAAACATAAGGGTCACACACCTCAAGACAACCCGTAGGAGATACCCTTACCTGCTTAACCTCAAAATGATATCTCCCTATACACTTCCAAAAATCATAGCTATCACCCAATTACTATACCTTACTACATTAGAACACAACCATTGCCTGCCCCCAAGACATCCCATTAAGCGGTATAAGAACCTGAAGCTGATGGCAATACTAACACTGAGTTGTGGTCAAGGAATTATTGAGCTTCTGGAAGCTCTACTCACACTCATCTGACCACATAGATACCTTCACTGGACACCACATGTCCCAAGAATGCTACTGAACTGAGCCAAAAATTTACACTTGGAGAACTTCTCACAAAGCTTCTCTTCCCTATATCATTGTAATACCATCGTCAAATGCTGAGTATGATATCCCTGGCTACGAGAGTACGGCAGGATGCCATCAATAAATACAATAACAAAGAGTTATAACACGGCTGAATACGTCGGCAATCAAATACATAACCACTGCTGGGGCATTGGTCAGCCCAAAGGACATCACTAGGAACTCATAACACAATAGAAGGATCCGCTTTGCTCCACATCTAAACAACATAAGAGGTCCTTCACTACACTCACAACTTGAGACCATATTCTAACTTAAGACTGAAGTCAATTACTCAATGATTCTTGCTACCTCTCCCGCTAATCCATTCTTGCCACTATCAAACAACCTGAACACATCTAACTATCAATCACACTAACCACTTAGTCATATAGTCACAAAGTTCCATCAATAAGGACACCAACGGACATTTAAGTCCCCCAAAACATGTGCTCACACAAACGAAATCTCAACACTCAAGCCACAGACAATATCCGGCCTCAAGTCCTTCCGACTGGCCCATTATCAACATGCTAAAAATCACATCTCACCCATGAAAGTCACAAGTCGACGACGCACAACTGATACCAAGCGCTCACGTGCACATTCGAATACATGAAAGGAATTCAAAGAGTTACGCTTTTGGATGAATAAAATGGATTCGCACGACAAGAATTCATGAATGTGGAATGTTTCCTAAGGGTTCTGCAGCCTCTCGAAGATAAGTACAGACGTCTCCGTACCGATCTGCAAGACTCTACTAGACCTGCTCATGACCGTTGAGTCCTATGTAACCTAGAGCTCTGATACCAACTTGTCACGATCCCAAATCCTAACAGGTCGTGATGGCGCCTATCGTGGAACTAGGATAGCCAACCATCACATAACTACACACTTAGTTTAATCAAATAACTCAATATCATTAAATACCAGCATAGCAAGCATGAAAATTTCCTAAGTCTTTAGGCAAATACAAAATAATCCATTGTCTAAACAATTCCTCCAGGACTGGAGTCAACATGGTCACGAGCATCTAAGAATATAACTAACTCTGCTAATGTCTTAATAAATGTCTGTGAATCAAATGCTAATACTATAATAAGAAGGGAATTGGAGAGTTGCGGACGCTGAACAGCTACCTTGAAATCTCGTAAATGCTGCTGATAACGAACGAATATGGCTGCTGCTCTACACTAGTACCTGGATCTGTACACAGAGGTACAAGGAGTAATGATGAGTACGCCAACTCAGTAGTAATGAAAATAAATCACAGTCTGAAGAATAAGAAACACACAGCAACAAATACACCAATTCACAAAATCGTAAAATATCAAGTCTCAATAAAGTATACATAAGTTCGAAAACCAGTTTTCATAAAAATCTTTGAAACAAGTATAATTTCCAATAATTCTCAGTAAAACTCCCAAAATATCAATTTGAAAGATGAAATAAATCATAATCAAAAGAGTAACAAAATATCATTTTAAACCGCCCCTCGAGCAAAATCATCACTCATAATCAGTCACTCAACACCTCACCATCACTCAATAACAATCACTCAGCATCAGCCCCTCGGAAAACCTCACTATCACTCATGCCTCCCAATCACTCATAACTCGACACTCGATACTCGCACTCAGTAGGTACCTACGCTCACTAGGGATGTGTACAGACTCCGGAGGGGCTCCTACAGTCCAAGCGCTATAAACAAGCCAAATCATGGCATCAATCACTCTCAGGCACTCGACCTCTCTCATTGTCAATATCCTCAGAATATTGTCCCTCGGCCTAACTCAGTAAGACATTCTCAACATGTCACTCGGGACATAAATAAACAGGGTTCTCGACCTAAAACAATATTTCAATTCAAGAATTAATATCAATAAGCGCTGAGTGTCAAAACAATTTATGAGGAAAGACTGAATGTAAAATCATAATTTCTAGGTGAGGAATTATCAGGAAAATAGCCCCCAAGGGGTTAAAACAGATCGTCACTAGGCCCCAAACATGGCTTACAGCCCAATTATATGAAAACATATCAATACTATAAAGAATAGGCTTTAAAATCAGTTTCGCAACTCAATAGTTTCCTAAAAAGGAAACATATTTCCAAATTTCCAGTTCATGCATGCCCCACACTCGTCATCCAGTGTGTGCGTCACTCCAAAACTGTGAAAGGATGTAAAGTTCGGGGTTTCATACCCTCAGGACAAGATTTAAAGACATTACTTACCTCAAACTAGCCCGAAAAGCTATTCCGCAACACGCTTGTCTCTCGAATCAACTCCCTAGTGCTCCAAATCTATTTAACTCAGATTTTTCACATCAAATTATGCTAAGGGGATGAATTCCAATGGAAAAATATCAATTTTAGCACAAAACCTGAAATTAACCAAAACCCGACCCTCGGGCCCGCATCTCGGAACTCGATAAACTTTATACCAAAATGATCCTCATTATCTCACGAGTCCGTACATATAAAGAACTCTGAAATCGTAGTCCGTTTGACCCCTCAAATCATCCCTAAAAGGCCTCTTGAACTCAAGCCCTAATTTCACCTTTTTCTACTGATTTTTCCCAATTAAACACTGCTAATTTGGTCCTTAATCACATATAATCAAGTTATTGGGTCCAAAATCCTTGCCTCAATGAAGAACAATCGTCTTCCCTCTTCAAAATCGTTCCAAAAGCTCAAATCTCGTTCAAAAATAGAAAAAAACTCGGACTGCTCGTTATATATACACTGTACAGAATTTTCGTGGTACTGTTCACGCCGGTACTGTTCATGCAGTACTATTCACGCGGTACTGTTCATGCTGCTGTGAAAAAAATGCGGCAACTTTTCTTTTAGTCTAAATTGATCCGTTAACCTTCCGAAATCCACCCGAGGCCCTCAGATGCTCAACCAAATATACCAACACGTCCCAAAATACAATACGAACTTAGTCGAGCCTTCGAAACATCAAAACACCAAAATCACATCGAATTGAAGCCTATGAACTTTGAAATTTCTAAATTCCACCAATGATGCTGAAACTATCCAAAACACCTTCGATTGATCTGAAATTTTGCACACATAACCAAAATGACATTACGAACCTGTTGCAACTGTCGGAATTCCGTTCCGACCCCGATAGCCTATTTTCCATTGCCGACCGGAAATCGCCAAAAACTAACTTTCGCCAATTGAAGCCAAATTCTACACCAGACATCACAAAAATATTCCGGACACACTCCTAAGTCCTAAATCATCTAAAGAAGCTATCCGATCCATAAAATATGCATTCCGAGATCGTTTACCAATAAGTCAACTCTCAGTTGACTTTTCTAACTATAAGGCTATTTTTAAAGACTAAATGACTAAATTCTTGCTACAGCCATTCCGATTCCGAGCCTACCAACTTTAACACATCATAAATAGTATAACCAACATATGACAAGGAAAAAACAGGAATAATAATGAAATTTCTACGGAACGACCTGCCGGGTCGTTACATGTGCAGTAACGTTTCCTTGGCGAAAGCTATGCCTGATGTGGAAAGCCCCGAATTTTTTTTTCTAAGTATTATGTTCTCGATCAAGCTCTAAGTTGTACACAACGATGTATGAAAAGTTATAAAGACATAAAATATATAAATCTTATGTTTAGAAGGTTGAATGGATAGTTATAAGAGGAGATGAGTAAATTGGAATCCATTAGAGTTGTTTAGGGAATGAAAAGACTTTAGCCGCACATGAACTAAGTTTCAATGAGCATATTTATCAATATATAATGAATTTATATTTGAGATATATATCAAAAGAAATTCCTTGAAATCTAGTTTCTAACACTTCAAACCGTTCGTCGTTTCGATATTCTTATAAAAGGTTAAATGCATTTTACTAAAGACTATCGTGTCAGAACAAGGGCTGCGTTTTGGACGCCCAGGGAGGCTCCATGCGCGAATCAAAATGTCAAAGGCAGAAGTAAAATTTTTGGGGAGTTTTATTTGGTGTTGGGCGCGGACTGTGACGCCGAAGGCGTGGAATTGAAATAAAAAGGACGGTGAGAGAAAATAGTCTCATTCTTTAAAGAATAAACCTCCCCTCTCATCCTCAAGTCATCCAAAGATTTTCATAATACCTACGTTGAGTTTTCAATGCGATTATCATTAGAATACTACTTCCAAACATCAGCTCTAATAATATTCCATATCAAAATTGCTAGATTCTAAACAAGAACTCAAGAAAAAGGTCTCTCTGCTAACCTAGGGTTTTGTGATTCAAGGTAAGTTTTGTAACCGCTTTCAACCACAATTGTTAGAGAGATTTATGGTTTAGATTTGTTCCTAAAACTACTACAAGAACTTAGATTAACGATGAACTCTAGAAGGAGAGAAGAATCAAACCTAGGGTTTCTATATTTTGGAAATCTTGGAACTTCTAGTATTGATCTTTAAATTAACTATATATAGATTTGCTTGGTGAGTTGAACCTATTGGATTGGAGCAAACAAAGGTATTCAAAATCAAGGAATCAAGGTGAGTAGAGATAATGCTTTTACTAAAGTTGTCTTCTCACAAAGATCATGCCATAATATATTGTTGGACTGTATAGGGTGTTAATGTGGGCTCTGAATGAAACGAATGGACTCACATTATCAATTAGAATGGTAGAAAAGATCTTAGATGATTATCATGGTTAATAGCTCAAGAATAGTCTGTTGTTCTATAAATCACTCGTGCATTCATGACTTGCATATATTTTTTTAATGTATAGACTATATTGAAAATTTCTTTTACATGATTTTATGGAACTGTTTTGATGAGAACTATGAAGATATATCATTATTTTATTGCAAAGACCCGTAAAATTTTATGGCTAAAAATAATGCCCAAATAGGTCTCCGTGTTGTTATAACTGTAAAAATTCTTAAAATGGACCCTTTTTGAGTAAAAAGTACCCCGGGACTTAAAAGATAAAATTTTGCAGAGTTGCGCTGTTATGCGATGCACTATGCTATCGCATAACAGGTATGCAGACCGCATAGTGGTCGCATACATGGACAGTATGCTATCCAATTTGAGGATAGCTATGCGGCCCAAGATGCGATCGCATTTTAGGAATGCGGACCGCATAGCTGTCGCATTCTTGCACCTCCATTTTTGCGGAGGAAGTTATGCGACTCACTATGCGATCACATAACAGGTATGCGGACCGCATAGTGGTCGCATACCTGGGATGTTTGGTTTTTGTTTGGCCCATTTGAGGGCCATTTATGCGACAGGAATGCGGACCGCATAGCAGGAATGCGATCG
>ML327076.1:0-35280 GCA_005239505.1 Nicotiana paniculata
CGTGCTAAATAACATAAACATGGCACAAAATGTCCCCTCGTGCTAAATAACATAAACATGGCATGGAATGTTCCCTCGTGCTAAATATCATAAATGGCACGGAATGTTCCCTCGTGCTAAATATCATAAACATCGCACAGAATGTTCCCTCGTGCTAAATAACATAAACATGGCACAGAATGTTCCCTCGTGCTAAATATCATAAACATCGCACAGAATGTTCCCTCGTGCTAAATAACATAAACATGGCACAGAATGTTCCCTCGTGCTAAATATCATAAATATGGCACGAAATGTTCCCTCGTACTAAATATCACGAATATGGCACGGCATTATCCTTCGTGCTTTACACTATTCCTCACCCAAACAATATCAAGAACAACCGTTTGGCAAGGAAAAACCAACAATATGACCCATAAATCACCACATCCGACAAGGGAGTCAACAATACAAACAATATCATTAACAACATAACCAGTAATAGAAACCACAACATCCCGGCAAGGAAGTCAACAGTACAAACGATATCATTCACAACATAAACAGTAATAGGAACCATTACATCCCGGCAAGAGAGTCAACAATACAAACCATATCATTAACAACATAGACAGTAACAATAACCATAACATCCCGACAAGGGAAACAACTATAACCAATCTCACCTAAACAGTTTACTTCACGGAATAACACTGGGCTTAAAACAAAAAGGCCCAATAATAGGCAACATCAAGGAATACCAATAACATAAATGTATAACAACTAGACCTAAGTGTCACTTAAGGGAATAGTCATATAAATTACAATGTAAGACTCACGGGCATGCTTGACTCCAACGAATAAATGTTCCAACTACGGCTAGTCAACTATAAGGCTAGATGACACTATTTATAGTCAATTAGGCAAGCTAGGAAGAAAATATAGCNTAAGGATTCAAGTGTAACAATTATAAATCATACACAGGTAATATAAGAATCTACAAATCCTAAAAGGACAATCTAATTGCAAATAAGTACGAGTATACATTCGTCACCTCGCATACTCGGACTACAATCAACAAGGAAGACTCAATCCTAAGGGGTAGTTCCCCCACACAAGGTTAGGCAAGATACTTACCTCAAAGACGACAATCCGGTACTCAAAAATAGACTTCTCAGGCGGAAAGACCTCCGGACGGCTTACAATCAACTAAAACAACTTCAAAATACACATAAAACGTATAAGGAACTATTCCGAATAATAAAGTTTCAATCTTTAAAAAATCATAAAAATCGACCCGAAAGTCGACCCCCGGGCCCGCACCTCGGAACCTGACAAATTTTACAAACTCCAATTACCCATTCCGATACGAGTTCACCCATACTAAATTTATCCAATTCCGATAACATTTGGTCTTTCAAATCATGATTTTTCATTTTAGAAACTTTCTTTCAAAACCCACAATCCCTTCAATCCAAAACACAAATTAAATGATCAAAACAAGAACTAATTCATGAAATATAATTAATTCTAGTGGAAGAACACTTACCTATTCGATTTGTGTGAAAAACCCTCAAGGAATCGCCTAAAATCGAGTTCTAGAAATCAAAATATGTATAAAATGGTGAAACCCCGATTTTGGAAAACTTATATTCTGCCCAGATGTTTAATGAATCGTGATCGCGGAACATTGATTGTGATCGCGGAGAAGACAAGAAAGTCTTCCCAGGTTTACAGTACTGCGATCGCGGGGGAAACAATGCGATCGCGAAGAGGAACAATTTCCACTGGCCAAAACACTCTATGCGATCGCGAAGGCACGTGTGCGATCGCGTATGGGAAGTTACTTGTTGCCCAAATTGCCACACTACGCGATCGCGAAGCTTGGAATGCGATCGCGTAGAAGAGATAACCGGATGCCCTCCTGGAACACTATGCGATCGAGATGCTGTAGATGCGATCGCGAAGAAGAAGAAAGTATAACTCTGCGATCGTGGTAGATTATGCGCGAACGCATTGAATGAAAGTCTGGGCTGCTCAAAGAGACACTATGCGATCACGACTACTCCTATGCGATCGCATAGAAGGAAACCAGAATGCAGGTTCAACAGTTCAAAATAGGGAAAATGAACCTGAAACCCATCCGAAACACATCCGAGACCTCGAGGCTCAAAACCAAATATACACACAACCTCAAAAACATCCTATGGACTTATTCGAGTAATCAAAACACAAAAATAACATCATAACATCGAATTAAACCTCAAAATCAATGAAATTTCTCAAAACTTCTTTAAACATCAAATTTTGTATTTTTGACCCGAATCACGTCAAACCAAGTTCGTTTATTTACCAAACTTCAAAGATAACACATATAAATCATATCGAACCTGTACCAGGCTCCGGAACCAAGATACGAGCCCGATACCACAGGTTTCACATCAAATTTCATTTTTAAAAACCTTTATATTTTTCAGAAAATAATTTTCTTTAAAAATTCATTTCTCATACTAGGGACCTCAGAATTTGATTCCAGGCATACGCCCAAGTCCCATATTTTCCTACGGACCCTCCGGAACCATCAAATCACGGGTCCGAGTCTGTTTACCAAAAATGTTGACCGAAGTCAATTTTATTCAAATTTCTAATACAAAATTATCATTTTTATCAGTTTTTCACATAAAGGCTTCCCGGCTACATGCCCCGGCTGCACACGCAAATTGAGGTGAGATAGAAGGAGGTTTTCACAACCTCGGAACATAAAATTAGCTAGAAAAATACGGGATGACCTTTTGGGTCATCACACCTATTTAAATCACCCACACAACTCTGGGCAGCCACACTCCTACACAAATACAACAAGAATGCCTTGACAAGTTGGGGTCATTCACACACCTGGAAAAATATCCTTTTAGGATGGGCACATTGCCAACTAGGGCTACAATGAAATATTGGAACCAACTCCCATCTCAAGTACTGGACAGATGCATGGCTTGCACCTGCTATCACAATGAGATCACTAATATCATGACCCTTGCCTTTCAACCATCAAAACACCACTATTGCTAATTACATGACTAATAATGCTTGGGACTGGGATAAATGTCCTTTTGATGTCCGTACAACTATACAAAGGTTAGTTAATCAAATTCACATACCAATATACACCAACACTGTAGATACTATTTACTGGGGATTAACTCACAATGGCCAGTTCACAGTACAATTAATATATCGGGCCTTAAAAAACAACTCTGGCAGACCACATACAAACCCTTTTAAATGGATATGGAAAGTTAAGGTCACTCCAAAAATTAAATCATTCATATGGCTCCTCATGCATGCTCGTCTACCTACACGCCAGTACTTGCACCGTATTGTTATAATTCTTGATAATTTATGCCACCTTTGTGGGAATGAATATGACAATCACATTTTTCTACAATGAACAAATGCGCAAATACTATGACACCAACTGAGACTGAGTCACATTGATAACACTATCAGTAGGACTTCACCACCCTCACAGTGGCTGTATCCACTCTTCAACAATACTAAATATCCAATGCCACACAAAATCAATCAACAAACATTCATGTCATTTACACAGTGGAATCTTTGGATAACTCGTAATGATAACAACTTTAATAACCGTCAACAAATAATAAACCCTAAACACATTATTAACCAAGCGCTTAAATATACCTACTTAGCAAGAAACATGAAAATTCAATACAATAACATATTGATACCCCTAAAATGGATTCCTCCAAAGCTAAACTACTATAAATTAAACGGATGGTGCATTTTCACAAGCGACTGCCAAAAGCAGGTGTGGGAGGCCTTATTCGAGACTCGCACAAGAACTTGGAAATTAGGATTTGCAGGAAATATCTCGCCAACCACCAGTGTCTATGCAGAACTACAAGCACTCTTTATTGGGTTGAATTTATCATACCACTATCATTTCACCCACTGAAAGTTAACATGGATGCATCAGAGGTATTAACAATTCTTCAAAAAAATAACAGCCTATATAATAATCTTGTTTCTGATTGCAGGCACCTCCTTGACCAGTTGCATAGTGTAACAATCACGCATGTCTGCAGAGGGGAGAATGGAGTGGCGGATACCTTAGCCAAAGAAGGTTGTTTGACGGAACCTGATATGGCACTAACTATATTTGAGTCGCCACCAGTTTTTGTTACCAATATCCTGCAGCACGATCAAGTAGGAGGAACACAATATAGAAGGGTACTACCCGTCACACCTCATTTTTCCCGAAAGGGGTGGGATAAGGGAGTTTTTTCAATTAAAGTGACATAATAGAATTGAGATTATTTATTTATTCAGAGTCGCCACTTGGGATATTTATGGTGTCCCAAGTCACCGATTTGTTTTAAATCCCAAATCGAGGAAGTTTTGACTCTGTGTTAAAGTCTGCAAAACTAGAAGACCGGGTAATTTTCTTATTGTTGTGATTTTTCTCCTATCTTACACGAGCACTACCTTTTATTAGGATTCTTACGTGACGACTCTTATACATGAGAGTTCTATCTTTCTCCAAAAAATACTCATCTACAAAAAATATCACAGAAGAGTCCAAACTACACGTTTCACATAGTTAACACTGAGAAGGTTTTAGTCACATTCCATCCAAATACTTATATTTATTACTTGTATTTCAGTGAATTACAATCTTCCTCCAGGTGTTAGCAAAGGGCCAAGACAAAACATAAAATGCCACACAAGTGGAAATTAAAAAATGTCAATATATGTATAGCTTGGATGTGGCTGAATTGAATAACGATATGGAGGTGAAGAATGCTTGGATGTACCTAATTAACTCCCAACTGCAACCAAACAGCTACCTCCTCCCACCCCCCACCCCACCTCAAATGCTCAATCAATTATTATTCGTAAATATCAAAATTTTAAGGGATCAAGCTAAATCATAAATTCTAGATTCTTCAGGACTTTTGAAATCCTAATAGTCTATCAGAGTTTCTTGGAGGTTACTCTATCTTAAACCTTAACGCATACTTACAAAAAGTAAAATAATGTCGTGATCAATAGATGTTCTTCTTGATAATCAAATATTTCAAGAATAATATCCATATAATGATCGGCTTTCATGGAGATCAAATAATTCAGAGAGTTCTGTATCATCCTACGTTCGAGAATACGCTGATCCAGTCCTCGAATCACGGAAAACAATTCGAAGAAAGAATCAAAGGATAAACAAAGTTGTAATCCGAAATATTTATCAATAAAATGACTTTATTCTTTTGTGATTGCACTTTATTTTTCGTACGTTAAATATTTATTGCAAGCTACCAACTTGTTATTTTTTTTTCTTTAATTTGAATACTGGTTCCTTTATAAAGAAACAGCTAAAATTAAAGAAAATTTTGATTTGGATAAAAGCTTTTCTTGATAGAAACTCACCTAGCCAATACGTGTTTCATTTTCTCAATTTACGGCTTATCTATCATTTTGCGTTAGAATGTGTGAACTGTCTCATTGAATTTAAAGCTATTAAAATAGAATTTAGGGGCCAATATAATGTATGCAGCAGGTGCAACCGCATCTCATCCCGTCATCAGCTTTAACTATATTTATATTAGTATTTTCTAAAATTTATTGTGTGACGCGTCCCCTCATTTGTTGAATACTCTTATTAAGGGCCTGTTTGATCATAACAGAAATTTCACTTTTTTCGATTTTTATTATTATTTTTCGAAATCAGTATTTGATCATAAAATTTTAATTTTCACTTAAAAATGAATTTTAAAATTTTCGAAAATTTTAGGGTTTTTCAAATTTTCACCTCAAATCACTCATAAAAATTCAAAAAACATCACAAAATTATATTTATGTTCAAACACAACTTTAATTTCAAATACTTTATATTCATTTATTTTTTGATATATTTTACATCTGAAATACCCTTGATTTAGGTTATGATATAAGGGAGAAAAGTCAATGTTTTGACGACAAAAGGAAATAGGTGGAGATTTGTTATAAACAAACTTCGTTCTAGATAGATCATTATCAATAAATAACATTCAATGATTTAAATAGGAGAAGGGTCGGTCGACTGCACTACCCAACTTTCATTCAAAACCCACCTAAGTTTCCAACCCCCTCTTTATTCTGGAAATACCAACAAAAAAAAAAAATTTTAAAACACGAAGTACCCCAAAATAATTTTTTAAAAAAAGTTTGCACGTCCAAAATAAATAAAACATGAGGTTCTTCTTTGAAATCGTTAATTCATTTAACAGATACTGATTCAGATGTAAAAAAGAAAATAATAGATGCCAATTTGACTATGATATCAAAGTTTATTTTGTTGATACATTTAGTTTAGCGGATGCAGATTTAAATTGTACAAGATAATAATGAATGTCGATTTCACTCAAATTATTGAAATTCAAACCCTCAGACAATATCATTGAATTGTGATCGACTGATCCGTTAACTGCTTAAGATTAAGATTGACTCTACAAGCTAACTTCTTAGGTTAGGCCAACAGCTTTAGCAACAGTAGCTGTTCTCTTTCAACCTGAGAATTTATTTGCTTGGAGGAGTAGTTTTATTTATTTTTGTTACAATCATTTGGTATAGGAGATTAATGGGTCGATTAATTTACAAGACTCATGAAAGGAGAAGCGCTTCCTATTAGGAATTTCTCCGTCTTCAAAACTTGAATGTGAGACTCTTGTTAAGAGTTAAGGGATTACATCCACAATATTCTTTAATAATCTAACTGTTTTAAGTGTGTGTTAGATTAGTCAATCCCATTCAGGATGCATTTGTTTGACAACGTTGCTATGAAATTTCCTAACATTTAAAAGAATTGAGGTAAACGTATTAAGGAGAAAAACTCTCTACTCATTACAAACAAATACTTTTATCCAGTTCATTTTATGTAATCCTATTTTTTTTTAGTCTGTTTCAAAAAAAATATTCCCTTCCAAAATATAAATAATAAGTCAACTAGAGTAAAATAAATATTATAACATATTTAAATTCATAAATTTTAAATTTTATTTTATTTCTTTCTTGGACTTCATATCCAATCAAACAACTTACATGACAAAGTGACCTACATTCTACATTAAAAAGATGGCCTCTTACTCAATGATTCTACTCCTTCCGATACAAAATAAGTGATTTTTTGATCTTTTTTGTGTTATCCGAAATAAGTGATTTTTCAAATTTTAAGAATGAATTAATTATTTTTTTTACTACATTGCTCTTAGAGTAAATAGCGTTGGAGTATTTATGTGAGATAGTAAAGGTTATTATGGTCAATTTCATTGCTAATTAATGTTAAAAGGTGTATTTTTTAATTTGTGTGAAAACATCCAAAAAATCACTTATTTTGGACCGTAAGGAGTATTGATTACTCCCTCCGGTTCACAATAAGTGACCAGTTTTCTTTTTTATTTTAGTTCAAAATAAGTGTCCAGTTATATAATCAAGAAAGAAATTTAATTTATTTTTATAAAATAACCCCTATGTACATATTCCTGAAAGATTTTCTTACTCCTCATATTAAATATTTAATTAGGAGTAGTTTAGTCATAGTATATATTTTTGTATAAAATTTAGTATTTTTTATTGGGTATACTAAAAATAAATTGATCACTTATTATGAACCGGAGGGAGGATGTACTTAGGTAGAATCCTTGGTTCAGATTGGAAAGTGTAGATGGAAACTACGACCAAAAAAAGGGCAAATATGGGGAGTGGGCACAAGCAGGACCACGTGCTGTACCCTCTTTAATACTATTTAAGAACCCCTCAACCCAACCAATCCTAACCAAATTAATCAACCTATAAACTAATTCCACATTTCTCAAACCATCTTCACTTCCCCCCTCCCCCCCCCCTCCCTCACTATTTATTACAAAAAGAGAAGTATTCAGATTTGGATTTTGGACTATCACACACTATGCACATTTGCTAATTTTCACCTACATCTCTTAGGTACCATTTATGCTTCATACATCCCCCTATCTAATTCAAGAGTTCCCTCACTTCCATTTCTTTTCTCTAAAGATTGCAGCTTTTTGCCATTTACCCGAAAAGGTGAAATTTTCTCAAACTCTGGTAAAATTTAAATGCCAATTTAGTACCTACCTTTTGGGTGTATATTACTTCTTTTCTTTATGTGGGGTTCTAGTTTTAGGCTCCAACATACTGAAACAGAGTCTGAATTTACTGCAAACTGTGAAAGGTGCTATTTTTCTTCATTTTCTTTTTTGGTGAATATTAGTTGTTTTGGTTAATTTCTAATGTGTAACTGGACTTTATTGGATAAGCAATTGGCTCATTCTGTTCTCAATTATTGAGTTGTTTCTTTTCTTTTGGCTTTCTTTTATGCCAACTGTGATAATGCATCTCAGTGAAATCTGCTGAATTTTAAAGTTGTAATTTGTATCAATTCAACTGTATATGCTTGCTATCTTGTGGTGGGGTTGGGGGTTTGCTTTACTTCTATTTTCTTTTGGTTCTCCTTTTGGAAGTATTTTGATCTTTTATTTTCTTTCAATTTTGGCTAACATACTTTGGAACTATGAGATAAATAAGTTATATGATTTTGATCCTACGTAAAGTTGCTTTCTTGGAATTTTTGTTATGATAACCATTTGGTTGTGTTTGAAATTGAATTAATAGCTTTTGTCAATTCAGAAATTGGATTATGCCATAGGAGATCAAGAAGTACTCTATTAGTTAGTGCTTTGTCTCTCAGCTGTTTTTTGGTTAATTGAGTTGTGTTTGATGATTGCAAGTAATCAAATACAGTTTCTTTTGGTTTCAGATAGTGCAATATGTCAGAATCTCAAAGGAGGCCAGCAGTGATAGGCATAAAAAATGGCGATGGATATGTTAATGGTGCGCTTCCACTGAGGTCTCCAATTGCTAGATCGGAAGTTGCTGAATTCTGTAATGCCCTTGGCGGGAAGCAGCCTATTCATAGTATCTTAATTGCAAACAATGGAATGGCTGCGGTCAAATTTATACGTAGTATTAGGACGTGGGCTTATGAGACATTTGGCACAGAGAAGGCAATATTGTTGGTGGCAATGGCTACACCTGAGGACATGCGAATAAATGCGGAGCACATTAGAATAGCTGATCAGTTTGTAGAAGTTCCTGGTGGGACAAATAACAACAACTATGCCAATGTGCAGCTCATTGTTGAGGTTTGTAAATATCTTTCCTTTTTTAGGACTTTTTTCTTAAGAATTTAGCACCTCAAAGCCTGATATACAAGCTGAATTATCCATCTAATATGTAAAAGTTGCATTAAAAGTAACCTTTAAGCTGACGTTTCATCAGAAGCCAAATGACATGTTTTTCTGTGCATGTTAGTGTATCTGTCCGCAGTCTTAAAAACCTGCATGTAAGGGGAACAGGGACTTTATGCCAAAATGATGCAAATAGTGAAGAGAGTATGATTTATTTTAACACATTTGGAGCTGAACAAATTTTGGATGCCTCCCGTGACGTAACGAGTTTGAAAACTGCTGATACAGTGTTTACTTTCTTTTGTTTAGATGGCGGAGATAACTCATGTTGACGCAGTTTGGCCTGGTTGGGGTCATGCATCTGAAAACCCTGAACTACCTGATGCATTGTGTGCAAAGGGGATCGTATTCCTTGGCCCACCTGCTACATCAATGGCAGCACTTGGGGACAAAGTAGGCTCATCATTGATTGCTCAAGCTGCACAAGTACCAACTCTCCCATGGAGTGGCTCCCACGTAAGTCTTTATGTTGGGATTTTGCTCCACTTGTTTCATAGTGCCAGTATGTTTTTAATGGACAATACTTAATCTCCAGGTAAAAATTCCTCCAGAGAGCTGCTTGGTCTCTATACCAGATGAAATATATTCCAAAGCATGTGTTTATACAACGGAAGAAGCAATTGCTAGTTGTCAAGATGTAGGTTATCCGGCGATGATTAAAGCATCGTGGGGAGGTGGTGGTAAAGGCATAAGAAAGGTCTGTCCCTTAACAGGCATTATTGCAAGTAGTCTAGCTGCTTATTATTTGATGTTACATTGGCTTATCTGACCAATATTTAATTTGATATATTCTTTCATCAGCATTTCCTTCCTGAATGAAAATGTTAGAAGGTATTCACTCTACCTAATTATTGGGTATTTAGCTATTTCTTGCTCGCTCCAGGTTCACAATGATGATGAAGTTAGAGCACTGTTCAAGCAAGTTCAGGGTGAAGTACCTGGCTCCCCCATATTTATAATGAAAGTTGCTTCCCAGGTTAGACCACTTCCATCTTGTCCGACATTAATGCACTGACTTAGCCTCAGAGAGAAAACCTTTCTGTATAATGGAAGTCCTCTATTTATTATCAATTTTCTTTTGTTAACTAGAGTCGACATCTAGAAGTCCAGTTGCTTTGTGATCAATACGGCAATGTTGCAGCCTTGCACAGCCGTGATTGCAGTGTTCAAAGGCGTCACCAAAAGGTTAGTTTATATTTAACTTTTGGCTATTGTTTAGCAATGCACGATGAAGAAAATGTTACTCATCTAAATTTGCAAATGTGAGACAGAGGAATCTGCATGAGGCAGCCAAGGGTAAACGTATATTGATTGTTGTCACTAACATGCTCAATATCTTGAAATTTAGATTATTGAAGAGGGGCCAATAACAATTGCTTCTCCAGAGACGGTGAAAAAACTTGAGCAGGCTGCTAGAAGACTGGCCAAATCCGTCAATTACGTTGGAGCTGCCACCGTTGAGTACCTTTATAGTATGGATACGGGAGAGTACTATTTCTTAGAACTCAACCCACGGTTACAGGTTGGTTACATTTTCACTCTGCATCATGCAGACCCATGCCAAATTTTGTTATTCACCAAGTATAGGCGATCCAAAATAGTTTTGTTTTGTCATTATAGATAGTTATTGTTTCATTGTCTTTAAAGGCCAATGCATCCTCGGTTAAAAGTACATGAAGTAATTTGATGTTGATTGCCACTGTAAAAGCTTCTTTTTTTTTTTAAAAATAGAATTCATTTTCATTTTGTTCTTGAAATTTGTCAAAAAATATTCTTATATTTTCCACATCTATTAGGTGGAACACCCGGTAACTGAATGGATTGCCGAAATGAATCTGCCAGCAGCCCAAGTTGCTGTCGGAATGGGGATCCCATTGTGGCAAATTCCAGGTTTACTCCCTTCCTTATCACTTTCCTTCGCTTAAGATGTTTTGGTTCCTCCGCCTCCATTATCAAGTGCTCATTTGTCATTATATTAGAAATAAGACGATTCTACGGGATGGAACATGGTGGAGGATATGACACTTGGAGAAAAACATCAATTGTTGCCACACCGTTTGATTTCGACAAGGCTGAATCAACTAGGCCAAAAGGTCATTGTGTGGCTGTTCGTGTTACAAGTGAGGATCCTGATGATGGTTTTAAGCCTACCAGTGGTAAAGTACAGGTCGGGATTAATAACTACTGATAAAATTCACTTTTGTTGCATAATCTCATGATTTTAGGATGAATCCATGTTAATCTAATGACATCCTGTAGGAGCTGAGTTTTAAAAGCAAGCCGAATGTGTGGGCCTACTTCTCTGTAAAGGTATGTGCTTGTAAAGTAAATGGAAACAGAACATTGGAATCCTTGGATTCTTGCTGAGCTTCAAGATATTTGCTTGCAGTCTGGTGGAGGCATTCATGAGTTTTCAGATTCTCAGTTTGGTACGTGGAATTTCAATTATGCAGTTGTTTTCTCTTTTTTAGGGGTGGGGGTTAATAAGTTTGTTTCCTCTTTTCTTTTTGGCAGTCTTGAATTTGTAGTTCAACAAGAAACATAATTTGTTTCCTTTATTCAGTTTTTTCAAATCAAAATACTTACTAAGACCTACAACATGCAGCGTCAATTAGGCATATCCTCTGTTCCAACTTTGGCTCCTGGATGGTTATGCTTAATGACTCAAGCTTTTAAAAGAAAGCCTTTTGCTTCCTTATATCTAAAAGAAGAAATTTGCATATATTATACAACTCTATTAAGTGAATATTCTGCTATGTAGATATGGAAGGATTGGTCGTAATTATGTTAAGAGTTCTGTTAAAATTGAATGAAAAAGTTCCTTTTGCACTTGTTGCTTTGTGATGAAGTTTTCTCCACATCGCCATACAACATTTAAAGCAAGTAAGTTTAAGCAGCTTTAACCTAAATTTGTTAACAAATACACTGTGAAGAATTTATATCAGCAGAGTGTGCACAAATCAGTATCATTTGTAGTTTGTTGTACTAATTATAAAAAAGTAAGAAAATTAAATTGCTCATGTCGAACAAGTTGTTACAGTAGAGTACTGATGTATAACATCAGTTAAACTGGTATCTTTATAGGTGGCTACAAAAGTGCAAATTAAAGATGTAAGACTTTTTGATAAATCTTAATGCTTAATATTCACTTTGTCGCCACCTACTGAATTTTGAAATAAATTGCTGCTATTCATGTTTTTTTGCGTGTATATGTCAATATTCGTTTAGGAGATCCTGACAGAAGGTTATGGTGATAGATTAATCTTTTCTTTTTTTGAACAGTTCTTGTCCGTATTTTGTTTCCTATTTTCCCAAGTGAACTCCTGTTCTGGCGTTTCATGATAATATACCATCTTATCACACCCATGGCTGGAAACTGTTATAATCTCTCATGAAGATTTTTTCCATGCATCTTCTAGGTGTCAAGCCTTGACCTTTTGAAACTTACGGGCTTTTAAATCTTCCCGCAGGACATATTTTTGCATTTGGAGAATCCAGAGCCCTAGCCATTGCAAACATGGTCCTCGGACTGAAGGAAATTCAGATACGTGGAGAAATTCGCACAAATGTTGATTACACAATTGATCTATTACATGTAGGTGTCTCAGATATACAACTCTAAGCCTAACTCCTCAGTTTTATTTCTCTTTTATAAAGTTGGACATTACTGCAGGCTTCCGATTATAGAGAGAACAAAATACACACAGGCTGGTTGGATAGTAGAATCGCTATGAGGGTTAGAGCAGAAAGACCTCCTTGGTATCTTTCTGTGGTTGGAGGTGCTCTTTATGTAAGTATACAATTTTTGTTGTAGGTCCTTAAAATTTTAATCTTGGACAATTTTATTGCAAACTTAAATGATTAAAAATACTACGTTGCAAATTTAGTGGTTAATATCTTCCTTTTCCTGTTAATTTGTCCGACTCAGAAAGCATCTGCAAGTGGTGCGGCCTTGGTTTCTGAATATGTTGGTTATCTTGAAAAAGGACAAATCCCGCCCAAGGTATCAGACACAAAATGCTTGTCTCTCTCTGAACTACCCGTTTTGTCTGTTTCAACTTCAAAATAACCAGAAATCCTTCTGTGTGCAGCATATATCTCTTGTGAACTCTCAAGTCTCACTTAATATTGAAGGGAGCAAGTACACTGTAAGTAATGTGTTTTACTCACTTCATGGTACACAGCTGTTTCCTCTGGGCCTTGGCTGGTGTTGGTAGATAAATATAGATGTTGGAAAATTTGGAATTATCCTCCTATCTCAAGAAGCAAGATTAAAAAATTAATTCCGTATCTTCCTTTTTCATTCTGGCCAAGCTGGATGTTCTGCAACTAACTGGTTTTGGTGGTTGTATCTCATAGATTAATATGGTGAAGGGAGGGCCAGGAAGCTATAGGTTGAGGATGAACGACTCAGAGATTGAAGCAGAAATACATACTCTGCGTGATGGAGGACTACTGATGCAGGCAATTATAAATCACTCTGCAACTTGTTACAATGCCATTTTCTAACAAATTGCACCATTGTTTGTAATAGCCTTATTATTCTATGTTGTATATTACCTTGTAGAAACAATATTGGCAAAACAACTACATTGGTTTCCTTTCACATTTGAAATAGTATTATTTACATTCTAAGTTCACTTGATCACTGCAGCTGAACGGAAATAGTCATGTTATATATGCTGAGGAGGAAGCAGCTGGAACTCGTCTTCTCATTGATGGAAGGACTTGCTTGCTGCAGGTGCCAATAGATTTTCAGTTCCTAGTATGTCTTTGCTTTTTAAGAAGTCACACCTTCTTATCACATAATGTTCCTTGCTTTCAGAATGATCATGATCCATCCAAGCTAGTGGCAGAGACACCGTGCAAACTTTTGAGATATTTGATATCTGATGGCAGTCATGTTGATGCTGATACACCTTATGCAGAGGTTGAGGTTATGAAGATGTGCATGCCCCTTCTTTCACCTGCTTCAGGAGTTATCCATTTTAAGATGTCTGATGGTCAAGCAATGCAGGTAACCATATTGTCATATGACCATAGTTTTTATGTCCTTCACAGATTCTTAAAAAAAATGTAACTTTTATTTGTAGGCTGGTGAGCTCATAGCATCTCTTGATTTAGATGACCCTTCAGCTGTTAGAAAAGCAGAGCCTTTTCGTGGAAGTTTTCCGCTTCTGGGACCTCCAACTGCTATATCCGGAAAAGTTCATCAGAGGTGTGCTGCAAGTCAGAATGCAGCAAGGATGATTCTTGCTGGATATGAGCATAATGTCGATGAAGTAAGTAGTCTCATATGATTACATGATGTTGGTGCAGAAAACAACTAACATGCTTTCAGCTAAGTAGACATAAAGAAATCATTTTTCTCCAAGTGATGAAACGAAACTCTTTTTCTGTCCAGGTGATTCAAAACTTGCTAAGTTGCCTGGATAGTCCTGAGCTTCCCTTCCTGCAGTGGCAAGAGTGCTTAGCAGTGCTGGCAACACGACTTCCTAAGGACCTGAGGAATGAGGTAAAGGACTATACTCTTGATGTTTCTTCCATTGGGGAAAAAGTTGTAGTTTTTTCAAGCTCATAATTTTTCCATATACTCTCCTTTCAGTTGGAAGCAAAATATAAGGAGTATGAGGGCATTTTCAGCTTGCAAAATGTTGAATTTCCTGCCAGAATTCTGAGAGGCGTTCTTGAAGTGAGTCTTTTATCATTTTCCTCTTTCTTTGACATAATACCTTGTTCTTCTTTATTTATCTTGATACTATTATTCATTTATTTGTGTTTTATCTCTGTCTTGGTACAGGCACACTTAAGGTCCTGCTCTGATAAAGAAAGAGGAGCTCAAGAAAGATTAGTTGAACCTTTATTGAGTGTTGTCAAGTCCTACGAGGGTGGAAGAGAGAGTCATGCCCGTGGAATTGTCCACTCCCTTTTTGAAGAGTATCTATCTGTTGAAGAATTGTTCAGTGACAACATCCAGGTCGGTTGCATAATGGATGTAGGCTAAACAAAGTTCTTAAAAATTTATGTACTAATTTATTATATCATAAGAGGAAACAATGATGATTCATAATGTAGCAAGTTAATTAAATATTAGAAATATTGAAGAAGTTTTAGAACAGACACAATGCCCTAACCTCTTATCACTTAAATTCCTTGAAGGTTTTTTCCATTTCTTTAATTGAAATTTGTTGTTATCAAGTCTAAGTAGAGTATTCTATGCCATAGACGTATAGTTACAGAGTTTTTCCAGATATGAGGGCATTTAATATCTGTGGTGATAAACGATGACCGCTAACAAGGTGTAGTTAATAGCCGTGGCCCTCATTTCTCAATGAAGCAGCTCATTTTGATTAACTGAACAGGGCTTTCAGACACTGCTTTCCATTAGTATAAATACTTAGATATTTTTTACATCTTTTTATGTATTTTATTTGATTTGTAGCTGTCCTCTTTTTGGTAAATTATCCCAGTAGAAGCCCTTGAGCACATTTAGAAGATAAAAGAAGGCAACTTATGTTTGCATTTCCAGTTTTCTCTCGTCACCACCTTCCTGAAATGTGGCCTCTTTGTTAACTGACTTTTTTGCCTAATGAATGATGTTCAGATCATCTCTGCATTCTCTCTCAGTTAACGATTCAAAATTGTCACTGTTATTACTCAAAGAAATCAGATAAAATCTACAATCACAAAATAGGGAGGGATTCAGATGACCTCATAAATCTGATGTTTGATTCTTCATTGAAATTGAGTTCAGTTCTCTTCCCTTCCTTTTTCAGGCTGATGTAATTGAACGCCTCCGACTTCAATACAAGAAAGATCTCCTGAAGGTTGTTGACATTGTGCTTTCTCATCAGGTATTGCAGACTATTCATATTTGTTTTCTGTTATGTTTATTAGTGCAAAAGCAAACTATTAATATGGCAGGAGTTCCTTTTTCTGGTCTGATTTATGCTGGAAAATATCATGTATTAATAATGTGTTACTTTCCAGGGTGTTAGGCGTAAAAATAAGCTTATACTTAGTCTGATGGAGCAGTTGGTATATCCAAATCCGGCAGCATACAGGGATAAACTTATCCGTTTTTCAGCACTCAACCATACTAATTATTCTGAGGTTGGTCCTTTAGCTAATTTCTTGAGTTAGATATATTCACACATTAGACAAATATCATGTGCATTGTATTTGACACCTATAAATATGTCTGTCTTGTATTTATCAAGTTATCAATAAATCTCTTCTTTCCCCTTCTTTGAGGCCACATTTCTGTCATTTGTATGCTTAACCTGGCATTAGTCATTTATCAAGCTCACTGCCTGGAAGTTCTTCAAGATCAGCATTAGTAACATTTCCTTTGCTGATCTACTCCTTGATTCCTCTTGTCGTGTGGACCTTGTAGACTTGGTACACATTTTCTTGATCACTTCATAATATTGGTATCAATCGAAGATGGTTCTTATGCCTGCTTGACTATCTAGCCAGACCACCATCCTCAATTGCATTTATTTACTGACCCTTGATAAAGGAAAGTGGAAAACGAAAAGATTAAAGGGAAAGGTCTTCCCTCTGTTTCCACTTTCAGGCACGACTAATACAACTTCTTGTGGTCATTGTTTTAGTGACTATTTAAGAACATTGTCTGATTCTTAATATTTACTGTATTATCAAGTTACCTAGAACTCCTTAAGAGTGTTTCCTACGCCTAAATTATTCTCTGCAGTTGGCACTGAAGGCAAGTCAACTTCTAGAGCAAACTAAACTGAGTGAACTACGTTCAAGCATTGCCAGAAGTCTTTCTGAGTTAGAGATGTTCACTGAAGAAGGTGACAATATGGATACACCTAAGCGGAAAAGTGCCATCAACGAAAGAATGGAAGTTCTAGTAAGTGCTCCGTTAGCTGTCGAAGATGCACTTGTAGGTCTTTTTGATCACAGTGATCACACCCTTCAGAGAAGGGTTGTGGAGACTTATGTTCGAAGACTATATCAGGTACTGTATTTCTGCTTTTTAAGGTTTTACTTGTCTTGCTTTACCTATTTTGTCAGATAGAGATGATTTTAATTCTAACTTTTGATAACTATTCCAGCCCTACCTTGTTAAGGAGAGTGTGAGGATGCAGTGGCACAGATCTGGACTAATAGCTACATGGGAGTTCTTAGAAGAACATGTGGAGAGAAAGAATGGGTCTGAAGACAATAAGATGGATAAACCATTAGTTGAAAAACGCAGCGAAAGAAAATGGGGAGCCATGGTAATAATCAAATCTCTCCAACTCTTGCCATCAGTATTAACTGCTGCATTGAGGGAAACAGCACACAACTTGCACAAAGAGATGTCAAATGGATCCGTTGAACCAACCAATCATGGCAACATGCTGCATATTGCATTGGTGGGCATCAACAATCAAATGAGTTTGCTTCAGGATAGGTATCACAAGTGTCCTTTGAATCCAATCTAAACTGCTACTTTGAATGTCATGTAGATGTAGCTAAATCATAGACTACAGAAACATCTGTTTAAATCTGCTGTTAAACTTGAGATAGGGTTGCAATAATTTCAGCATCCTTACTTAGCAGATGATCAAACTAAATGAATGCAGCACTTCTCCTTAATCTTGGATTAGCTGCATTAGTAAATAGAAATAATAAGTATTGGCCTTAACCTGGATGATATAAGAGAGAACCAAGTTTGTCACAGTAATTTCATCAATCTTCATATGTGGCATGCTAAATCTCTTGATTGTGCATCTGATCTACTGCTCCGCTGGAAACCGGAGTCACATGTATTTATTCTCTTGCTTATCATTGGTATACACTACTGCAGTGGCGATGAAGATCAGGCTCAAGAAAGGATCAACAAGTTGGCTAAAATATTAAGAGAGAAAGATGTGAGCACCAGCCTTAAAAGTGCAGGTGTTGGGGTTATCAGCTGCATCATACAGAGAGATGAAGGGCGAGGTCCAATGAGGCACTCCTTTCACTGGTCACTTGTGAAGCTGTATTATGAGGAGGAGCCTCTGTTGCGTCATCTGGAGCCTCCGCTATCCATTTACCTTGAATTGGTCTATATTCTGAAACTTTTTTTCTTGCTTGTTGTACCCTTTATTATTATTATTATTATCCTTTTGGTTCTAAGAGCTAATTTACGTTCATAATCTCCCAACAATACAGGACAAGCTTAAGGGCTATGATAATATAAAGTACACTCCATCCCGGGACCGTCAATGGCATCTTTATTCTGTTGTAGACAAGCCACGTCCAATCCAGAGGATGTTTCTCAGAACACTTGTAAGACAACCCACATCAGATGAAGGTCTACTAGCATATCAAGGATTGGATCGGGGAACCGCTCCATCTCCTTTGGCTTTGTCTTTTACTTCAAGGAGCATCTTGAGGTCCTTAACATCTGCCCTGGAGGAGCTTGAACTTAATCTCCATAGTACAACATTAAAATCTGACCATGCTCATATGTACTTGTACATTTTGCGCGAGCAACAGATAGATGATCTATTTCCCTATCATAAGTAAGAAATTTTAAGGAGTTCTGCTTGCTATTTAGGTAAAAAATTGGCATGCTAAGCTCATTGTTTTTTCCCCCATAAATCCACTACAGGAGGGCAGACCTAAACAATGAGCACGAAGAAGGTGCTGTTCAGAAAATCTTGAAAGAGTTGGCTTGTGAAATTAATGCATCTGTTGGTGTTAGGATGCATAGGTTAGGTGTATGTGAGTGGGAAGTGAAACTCTGGATATCCTCTGCGGGAGAAGCCAATGGTGCTTGGAGGGTTGTGGTTGCAAATGTGACAGGGCACACCTGCATTGTGCATGTAAGTGTCATTTAGTAACTCATTTGGAATTTATCTGATAACTATCTGCTTGTGGTGTTTATGCACAACTTGAAAAAACATCAGTCCATAGTTTGGGCTTTGGATTGGAAACGATTACTTTCTTTTATTGGCTTTCCAGGAGTATTTTAGCTCTATCAGAGATTTTTATGCCAGTAGAAAATATAAAGAACTTCTAGTACTATATATTTTAATCTCATTTTGGCGTTGTATGAATTTAAATGAAAAAACACAGTCAGTGAGCATTCATATAGCCGCCCCCTAACTTGTTTAAAACTGAGGTTTAATTGTTGTATATTCTTTTGGTATAGGGATTAAAGTTACTATGACTATGATGGAAACTGTGTACATTCTGTATTAGTGCCAAGGGACTCACATATCTTGTTCGGTTCTATTGGGTTAAACCATGGTCTTAACCTATAAATTTTATATGATGAAAGTGTCATGACTTTTATTCTCTCGCCATGTATTTTGTGTTCGCAAAACACTTTGATTTAAGATTGACATCATAGTATTGGTAATTCAATTCTCAGATCTATCGGGAAGTTGAGAATGTGTCTGAACAAAGAGCGGTCTATCATTCAGCCTCCGGGGATGGTCCTTTACATGGTGTACCTGTTACTGCACCTTATCCACCATTGGGTGTGCTTGACCAGAAACGGCTTTTGGCCCGGAAGAGTAACACCACTTACTGCTATGATTTCCCACTGGTAAACATCAAACTAAAGTAGTCATTTATATTGGGTATTATCATCTGGATTAGTATCGACCTTTTGTAAACATCCCTTGTGCAGGCCTTTGAAGCCGCGTTGGAGAAGTCTTGGGCCACTGAGGCTCCACTAATAGAGAGGCCTAAGGGTAAGATCCTCTTGAAAGCCACAGAGTTAGCTTTTCCTGTCCAAAAAGGTAGTTGGGGTACTCCTCTTGTCCCTGTGGAGCGTCAGCCTGGCCACAATGACGTCGGTATGGTGGCATGGGTTATAGAAATGTCTACTCCGGAGTTCCCATCAGGAAGGAAAATAATTATTGTAGCAAATGACGTGACTTTCAGAAATGGATCTTTTGGTCCGAGAGAGGATGCATTTTTCCAAGCTGTGACTGATGTTGCTTGCACCCAGAAGTTGCCACTTATTTATTTGGCAGCAAATTCAGGGGCTCGTATTGGTGCTGCAGAGGAGGTAAAATCTTGCTTTAGAGTTGGGTGGTCAGATGAGTTGAGCCCTGAGCGGGGTTTTCAGTATGTTTACTTGACTCCTGAAGATCATGAACAAATGAAATCTTCTGTCATTGCTCATGAACTGAAGTTGTCAGATGGAGAGATCCGATGGGTTATAGATACTATAATAGGAAAAGAGGATGGCCTCGGAGTTGAGAACTTAAGTGGTAGTGGAGCCATTGCCAGTGCATATTCGCGGGCATACCATGAAACATTTACCTTGACATACGTAACTGGCAGAACTGTGGGCATAGGTGCTTATCTTGCTCGTCTTGGCATGCGGTGTATACAGAGGCTCGATCAGCCTATAATTCTGACTGGTTATTCTGCACTTAACAAACTTTTGGGTCGAGAAGTCTACAGCTCGCACATGCAACTTGGTGGACCTAAAATCATGGCAACTAATGGTGTTGTTCATCTGACTGTCTCCGATGACCTTGAGGGGGTGTCTGCGATCTTGAAGTGGTTGAGCTTTGTTCCCCCATACTCTGGTGGTCCACTTCCTATTTTGACTCCCTTGGATCCTCCAGAGAGACCTATTGAGTATTTCCCTGAGACGACATGCGATCCAAGAGCAGCTATCTCTGGCTTTACGGATCCAAGTGGAAAATGGTTAGGTGGCGTTTTCGACAGGGATAGCTTCGTTGAGACACTGGAAGGCTGGGCAAGAACCGTTGTAACAGGACGGGCAAAACTTGGAGGAATCCCTGTAGGAATAGTTGCTGTTGAGACCCAAACTATGATGCAAGTAATCCCTGCCGACCCTGGACAGCTTGATTCTCATGAAAGGGTTGTCCCTCAAGCAGGGCAAGTATGGTTTCCTGACTCCGCAACGAAGACAGCTCAAGCACTGATGGATTTCAATAGGGAGGAGCTACCTCTTTTCATTCTTGCCAACTGGAGGGGATTTTCAGGTGGACAAAGGGACCTTTTTGAAGGTATCCTCCAGGCTGGATCAACCATTGTTGAGAACCTTAGAACATACAAACAGCCTGTTTTCGTCTACATTCCTATGATGGGTGAGCTCCGTGGTGGGGCATGGGTGGTTGTGGATAGTAAGATTAATTCAGACCATATTGAAATGTATGCTGAACGAACAGCTAGAGGAAATGTCCTTGAGCCTGAAGGTATGATTGAGATCAAATTCCGGGCAAAAGAATTGCTTGAGTGCATGGGTAGGCTTGATCAACAGCTTATCGATCTCAAGTCAAAGCTTCAGGAAGCCAAGACTGCTAGGGTATATGCTAATATTGAAACCGTACAGCAGCAAATAAAAACACGTGAGAAGCAGCTTTTGCCAGTATACACTCAAATAGCAACAAAGTTTGCGGAACTGCACGATACTTCATTTAGAATGGCTGCAAAGGGGGTAGTCAGGGAAGTGGTAAATTGGGAAACTTCTCGTTCGTTCTTCTACAGGCGATTGTTCAGAAGGGTTGAGGAGGAGACACTGATCAAAACTGTGAGGGATGCTGCCGGTGACCAGCTTTCTTACAAATCTGCAATGGACATGGTGAAAAGGTGGTTTCTGGATTCAAAAGAAGGCAGAGAAGATGCTTGGGCAGATGACAAAGCTTTCTTCTCATGGAAGAACGACCCTAATAACTACGAGGAAAGCCTACAACAGTTGCGAGTACAAAAGGTGTTACTTCAACTATCCAAGATTGGTGATTCAACATTGGATTTACATGCTCTACCACAGGGTCTTGCTGCTCTCCTACAAAAGGTTAGCTATCAGATTCCTACTTTGTAGCTGAGACTTCAATAAGCTGTCATCCTATCATTTTGTTATTATTTTCTCAAGGTTTTTAAAGAAACTGACGTATTGATCTTAAATGCAGGTTGGGCCAGCAAACAGAGAGCAGTTGATCAATGATCTGAGAAAGGTGCTTAATTAATCAACCAGCGTGTAGCTCGACGCCACTTGTTCCTGCTCCTTGGACCATATGTGCTGAACCTGAAATCTGCTAAGATAGCCAGCGCTCGACCTGTACTGTGAAGTGACGTTCTCTAATGTATAAATATGCTTTCAACGAAGCGCTGGAGATGCTTTGCAGGTCATTGGTCAACTTTGTGTAGTAGAATGTAGATATTAGAATCCTCAAGAGTGATGTAGATTACAGCATTCAATTGTTTGAGCTAAAAGATGTACGGCTTAGCAGGTTCCTTATTGAAATTCCTGCAGGCCTGATTATCATATAATGTATATCTTTATTGCTCCCTTTGTATAAGAATCAGTTAGCAGAATGTCCAAATAAAATATGAGGCTCCTGTAATTCATTCTTGAATGTAGTTAGCAATTGAACTTGTGAGCAGTTCTTTGTCCTATTAATTAGTAGTTTTTACATAAATTGGGACGAGAGAATTAATGTATTGAGTAAGTATCATTTAACTCTAATGTTTTGGTTTGGTAAACAATACTTCATTCACCTTTTGAACGAGACAAATAAACTCCCCTGAAGTTAAAGTCAGCAACCAAAAAGAGCTAATTATTGACAAAATGTTCAAAAAGTCAACTCACAATTTCATGGGTTATAGCACACTTTTTTCCTCACGATGAGCGCAAAATCGGCGTATAAACTTAGGCTCGCTTATCAAATATATTATAGAAATATCATATCTGCAGGGATTGGATTTAAACAATGTTTTCGTAGTTTATAGCTTGATTGCTATCCAAGATGATCAACAATTAAATTTTTTTTGTGATTAAACTAAAATTAACTAAAAGTCTAAACTATTGGTTAATGACATTCGCAACAAGAGTAAGTACAGAAGATATCAATGGGATAAAATAGGGGTTGATCGGATTGGTGTAAGATAATTGACTGGGATTTAACTCTAGTTAATTCACTTCTAAGGTTCAAGTGAGTCTCTCGAATTCACTCTATTAGTAGTTCGAATGTTCAGTAGATACTCCTCTCTCGATTAAGTCTCAACCTCACAATATGAACTAAGTTAAGCTCGGTGAAAATATGCACGAATTCGTAGTGGATTGGTCCTAAAGATAACCTCTTTCGATTATCCTCCTATCTAGGTCTAAACATTAATTCAACTAGCCTCTTTCGATTACTAATAAGAATCAATGAATTCAACCAACAAGATAATGCAAAAACGTCACAAGTTATGCCTCTTTCGACTACATAAACAAGTGAATATATATGCAACAATTAAAACACCCAATAAATTAAACTAGAATTAATATCCACAAACAATTCTCAAAACATCAAATCCATCAATCCCTAAAGAAGGACTACTCCATAGACATGGAGAAATTCATTCAATTAAGTTTAAGTCAAAAGAAAACATAAACAATCCAAAGCCTTGTCTTGAGTGAGGATTGAATGGTGAAATCCTTGTGCTCCTCTTTCTCCCACTTCTCCTTAGCTTCCTTAGATCTAAATTATGTCAAAAGTCCTCAAAATATCATTTTTCATGTATATATACGAAGTAGGGTCGGGCCCAAACAAACACACCTTCTCCTTCACGAAATATGACTCTTCCCGAACTAGGACGCGCGCGGCCGTGTACCTGGAGATGTGCTCGCGCGTTAGGCCGCGCACTTTGGATGTTACACTGCCTCAAATGCGCGTCCAGTGCGTGCTCACGCACCTGGGTGACTCACTGCCCAATTTTTCGTTTCTTTCTTCGAATGCACTAGTGTCCGTTGATCCCCAAACTCGATTCCAACTTAATCCTTGGGCTTTTACTCAGATTTCAAAGCTCCAAAATAGCGTAAATTCATCCCATAACATCTACATAGCTCGGAATCACTCGTACAAAGCGTAAAATATATATTAGTGCAAAATACTAGCAATTAAGGCTCAGACTCAATTAAAGTGCAGTAAATTAGAGTGCAACAAGCAACTAAAACACACAATTATAGCCTACCATCAACACCACGCACTTAAAACATTGCTCGTCCTCGAGCAATCAAACTACACTTTATAATGACACGACCTTTTTAAACAACTCTCATAACTCATCATACCAAAACTATTTAAAATAGATTAAGCACACTAGTGTAACATCCTAGCCTCAAGATTTGACTCAAAAGCATCACGCATTATTTATAACCCACTCACTTACTTAAACATAGAGGTCAAGTATTACCTTTCCTTCATGAATCAAGTGTCCTCGCAAAAAAAGAGAGTACTTCCACACACAATAGAAATTAAACAATTAGGAACTCAAGATAGACATAATTCACTCACTCTCAGAAATAACATTCACATGCCACAAAAGATACATCATAGGCTAGCCCGTAGTGTACTACTCTACTAATTGAGATCATTTTGTCAAAGGATCAAGTAGGACTTTATATGGTTGTAATGTAAGCTGCGGGAGGGGTAGGATACATTTAGATAGAAGAGTGACTACACCTCTCTAAGCACTTTAATACATATACTTTAAACATTCAAAATCTCACCCTTATGTCAAACCATAATTCCACCTTCCCATCAATATACATTAATTCCCAACTTCTTTAAGCATAAATACATCAAGAGATACCACTTTTCAATGAATAATTTTTACAACAATACAACTATATTTTTTTCTTTTTCAATTTAAGTGGCTCTTACTTTTTCAAACTAGTGCACTTGTCTCCTTATTTCATTAGTCTCACTCAAAAGCCAAACCAATCACCCCACACTTTAAATTTTATAAAATTCACAACAATTTCAAGTGCTCACGAGAGGTGAAAATGTTCAAGTAGATGGTCAACTCAAACATATGGGTAAAACTTGTAATGTGGTTGCCAAAGAAACAAGATTACATGCTCAACGGAGTTAACTACGATACATAACAATTAGGTGAGTCATATCATATATCTAGCTCAACAAATAAACACCTAAATCACTTTCAAGACTGAATTAAACTACTATTTTGCTTTACAAACACACGGGTTAAGTTCTAGACATCAAATGCAATGCACAAAATACACCTAAACCTCACACACACATGTCACATAACTCACTCAAGATCGGATTATCAAGACACTCTAGTCAAGACAGTTAAGCAAAGTTAAACTTATACAAATTAAGGCACTAATACAAGAGTCAAAAAATAAGCCTAAGCGTCACAACTAAAGCACTCACTAATCTCAATGCATGAGTCAAGAGATATTGCTTCTATTTCAAATCATAGCACAAGGTTTTTTATTCGTAGCAAAAATAAAAATTAACTACACCCGTTCCAAACAAAACCCTTGGAAAAGAACCGCGGCCCAAAGAAAATCAAGGGGGAATTAATATGCTACTAATAAAAAAAAATCTTTTTGTCCTTTTCTTTCGAATTTAATCCCTCAAGAAACCCGTCGAATGATATCCATCATCGGGAAAAATAAAAAATAAAAATCAATCTTTATGGATTTTTCAATTTTTTTTTCTCTTCGAATTTTTCTAACTAAGAGAAAACAAAACAAACTAAACTAATATACATACAACATACAAATATCCCCCACCCCACAGTTTAAGTTGTGGCATGTCCCCATGACACACAATTCAAAAACATAAGGTAGAGGAACTTCCCTTCTAAACTTGCCTGTCTTCGCTGATGAGAAATATTTGTCAAGAAATTTTCTGGTCATCTCATCCCGTGTTCTAATCGATCCATTAGGCAAGCTTCGGAGCCGGTGCTTTGCATCGTATTTGAGCGTGAAGGGGAATTCCCTTAAGTAAAATGCATCTTGTGACACACCATTATATTGGAAGGTGTTCATAATCTCCTCGAAGTCCATCAGAGGGTTGTTTGGATCTTATCTTTCCTATGAAGACATAACTGTTTTGGAAGGTTTGAAGTAATCCCTGCTTTAACTCAAAATTGTTAGCTGCAACAGGAGGTTGTCTCACACTCGATAAACCTTGGTAAACCGGTCTAGCATACTCGTCAAGTGGTCTTCCGGGAGCTATATTTCTGAATTGGTCTGCACCCACAGGTCGATTCTAAGTCTTTCTACGAGCCCTCTCTTCATAGACAAGTTTTGCATTGCGAAGAGCTATCTCCTCCGTATCTCGTGCAACTTTTTCTCCTTGCTGACTTGCCTCTCTTGCAGCCAAATCACATTATCATCATCTCTACTATAACTTCTTTGGTTGAGGATTGCCCAACCTTCTCTGTATTCTCTGAGAGATTTATTTCCTTCCTCAGCTGTCGCAGCTGTTTCTCAATTTCGTAAGGTTGCACTTCCTTCCCAGAGGATCGATTCATGCACCAATCTAACATGCGCAAAACCAAGGAACACCAAACGTAAAAAGAGAAAAATAAAAATAAAAAGAAAAGTTCCTGAATTAGCACTACAAACTATTTCCAACACTATTGATTTTTAATCCCCCGCAACGACGCCAAAATTTGACGAGCGCAAAACCTCGCGTATAAATGTAGGCTCGCTATTCGGATATAGTATAAAAAATATCGTATCCACAATGATTGAATTTAAATAGTGTTTTCGTAATTTATAGCTTGATTGCTATCCAATATGATCAACAATTGAAATTTTTTTGTGATTAAACTAAAATTAACTAAAAGTCTAAAAGTATTGGATAATGACAATCGCAACACGAGTAAGCAAAGAATATATCAATGGGAGAAAATAGGGGTTGATTGGATAGGTGTAAGATAATTGTCTGGGATTTAACTCTAGTTAATTCACTTCTGAGGTTCAAGTGAATCTCTCGAATTCACTCTATTAATAGTTCGAACATTTAGTAGAAACTCCTCTCTCGATTAAGTCTCAACCTCACAATATGAACTAAGTTAAGCTCGGTGAAAATATGCACGAATTCGTAGTAGATTGGTCCTTAGGAGAACCTCTTTCGATTATCCTCCTACCTAGGTCTAAACATTAATTCAACTAGCCTCTTTCTATTACTAATAAGAATCAATGAATTCAACCAACAAGATAATGCAAAAATGTCACAAGTTATGCCTATTTAGATTACATAAACAAGTGAATATATATGCAACAATTACAACACCCAACACAAATCAATACATAAACTAGAATTAATATCCACAAATGTAACGACCCGACCAGTCGTTTTGTGCTCTAGCGCGTTGTTCAGCAGTTTGAAGTCGTGAGCAGCTTCGTTTCAGGTATTATGACCCGTGGGCGTAGTCGAAATTGAATTCCAGGAAGTTTAGAATTTACTTGGGAGGAAAATTCTCATTTCGGAAGCCTTAAGTTGGAGAAATCAACTAAGATTGGAATTTTGAGTAAACGATCTCCGAATCAGAATTTGAAGGTTCCAGCAGGTTTGTATAATTATTTCGGACTTGGGTGTATGTCCGGATCGTGTTTTGGATAACCCGGGAGCGTTTAGGCGTATATTGTGGAAGTTAGCATTTTAGAAGGATTTCATGAATTTGGGCTTGAAGTGCATATCAGTGAGGTTGATGTCTGTTTGGGATTCCGAGTCTGGGAATAGCTCTGTATGGTGATTCTGAAATTGGGAGCGTGATCGGAAGTGAATTTGGATGTCCGTAGGTCATTTTGGAGTCATTTGGCTAAAGATAGGAATTTGAAGGTTTTTGGGAAATCCGGTCGGAAGTGGAGGTTTTGATATCAAGGTCGGAATGCGATTCTGGAAGTTGGAGCAGGTCCGTAATGTTGAATATGACTTGTGCGCAAAATTTGAGGTCAATCGGACGTGATTTGATAGGTTTCGGCATCGTATGAAGAAGTTTGAAATTCTAAATTCTTAAAGAATTGGATTTGAGTGAGATTCGTGATTTCGGCGTTATTTGATGTGATCTGAGGGCTCGAGCAAGTACGTGTCATGTTTTGGGACAGGTTGGTGGGATTGGACGGGGTCTCGGGGGCCTCGGGTGGATTCCGGGTGGTTAACGGATCAAAGTTGAAGTTGGAAAAGGGCTGAAGCTGCTGTCATCTGGTGCAACTGCACCTGCGAGGCTTTGACCACAAGTGCGGAGCCGCAGGTGCGAGTGTGGGCTTGGCTTGGCTGGGGACCGCAGGTGCGATGGATATTCCGCACCTGCGAAGCCGCAGGTGCAGACAGTGGGGCGCAGGTGCGATTTGGGCTGAAGTTGAGGAAAATCGAAGGTGCGGGAGACTTGGTTGCACCTGCGGGATCGCAGGTGCGGAGGAAGGACCGCATGTGCGAAAAGATGCCTGGGTAGAATGTTTTAAAATCGGGTTTGTGCCATTTCTCTCTCATTTTTCATTTGGTGGAGACGATTTTGGAGATCTTTTCAAGGGGGATTTCATCAGGGATCAGAGGTAAGTTGTTTCTACTTGTTTCTAAGGCTAAATACAAGATTATATGCATGATTTGATATGGAAAATTGTGGGAAAAATGATATTTTTGAAGAAAAACCTATGAAGTAAAAATTTGAATTTTTAGCCACGAATTAAGCATGAATGTTTGAGTAAATTATATATTTGAGTTAGTAAAGCTATGGGTAGAATATATCTTCAAGAATTTCGGATTTCCGGGCACGTGGACCCGAGGACATTTTGGTCATTTCTCCGAGTGGGGTCGGGAAAGTATATAATTTGAATTGGTTGTGAGTATTAGGATGAATTTTCATTGTTTTCCATTATGTGGTAGTTTCGGAGCGTTGTGCATCTGTTGGAGTCATTGGAAGGGCTTGGGAGTCGGTGTTGGAACTTCGGAGCGAGGTAAGTCTCCTTTCTAACTTTGTGAGGGGGAATCGTCCCTCTAGATGAATTAAATCAGTATATGCTATTATCTTCGGGGGGCTATGTACGCACGAGGTGATGAGAGTTCGTGTGTAGCTACTATTATGCCATGTCCGGGTAGCCTAGGACCTACTAGCATGCTTTATGTGTGTACCTGTAACCCTGCCTGTAACATTAAACTGCTATATGGCCGAAACCGTAATTGAATGTTTAAAAGGAAACTAGAGTTCATATTGTTAACCTTCTAAAAAGAGAATTTGTTTCCGCTGTGAATATATGTGTACCTGGACTGAGTTGTATCGTGGAGTATTACTAAACTGGACAAATGAGTTTCAAAACAAAGATTTCAAAACCTATATTTCATGTTTCTTTTAAAAAGGATTTTTACCACTTTCCTGAGAAAACCTGCTTCATTATGTGAACGTGTGTACATATGAGCACCTGAGTCGCATGTATGATTCACGATTAGGCTAGCCTTATTATTTTTATGTTGACCGCGTCGCATGATCGATTCGCGAGCGGGAAAAAATAGATGCATCTATGGTTCGAGCCGGTCGACCCCTTGGCAGTGCACAATTTATTATTGATGGTCCGCGCCGTTCGACCCTCGGCATTTCCTGCGCGTGATATTTTCTGCGTAGGTGCTATGATATTTGCCTGATTACTGGCCTGAAATGTTAAATTGTCGATTGAAATGAAAAAGACTCAAAGTTATTAAAAAGACTTTTGGAAGAAGTTGTTCCTTCCGTTGATTTATTATTATTTGATTAAATCACCATGTTGATTAATTGTTAACATGACGAAGATATAAAGTGTTAAATGTGAACGAAATTGAAGGATGTTTAAATCCTGTTTTATAAACTGCCTAAGATAAAACCATGCTTAGTGTCACTCGTAAATATTCCAAAATTGACCTTTAGTAAGTGCCTAAATTGACCTCTCGTCACTACCTCTCTGAAGTTAGGCGGGCGACTTACTGAGTACACGTTATTTTTGAACTCATACTAGACATGCTGTGCATTTTATTGCACAGGTACTTTCATAGAAATGTGGAGGAATCAGAGACTTAGGCGAGCTGCATCATTCGGAGGCGATCCTCAGCTGACAGAGTCACCTTCATACTGTATTTATTTCATTTTAAATTTCCTTGTCCAGTTGTATTTCGGACAGGCGTTGTAGTGATTGTTGAATTCCTAGAAATAGCTCATGTACTTGTGACACCGGGTTCTGGGATATGTATTGGGATGTAATTACTTAGGTGAAATCTTTAAATCACCGTTTTTAAATTAACAGATTTTTACTTGATTATCATATAATAAAGTGAACAGAAATGTTTTCATAAATGTTAGAACCGGAAAGTTATCTCAATTAATTAATGTTTTGGCTTGCCTGACCTTGTGTCCGACGCCATCACGACCTTAGGGATTTTGGGTCCTGACAACAAACAATTCTCAAAACACCAAATCCATCAATCCCTAAAGAAGAACTACTCCACAAAAAATCATCACAAATAAGTTTAAGTCAAAGGAAAACACAAACAATCCAAACCCTTGTCTTGAGTGAGGATTGAATGATGAAATCCTTGTTCTCCTCTTTCTCCTACTTCTCCTTAGTGTCCTTAGGTCTAAATTATGTCAAAAGTCCTCAAAATATCATTTTTCCATGTATATATACCAAGTAGAGTCGGGCCCAAAAAAACACCTTCTCCTTCACGAAATAGGACTCTTCCTGGACTAGGACATGCGTGGCCGCGCACCTAGAGATGTGCTCACGCATTAGGCCGCGCACTTTGGATGGTACACTGCCTCAAATGCGCGCCCAGTGCGCGCTCGTGCACCTGGGTGACACACTGCCCAATTTTTTGTTTCTCTCTTAGAATGCACTAATGTCTGTTGATCCCCGAACTCAATCCCAACTTAATCCTTGGGCTTTTACTCAGACTTCAAAGCTCCAAAATAGCATAAATTCATCCCATAACATCTACATAACTCAGAATCACTCCTACAAGACATAAAACATATAATTAGTGCAAAACACTAGCGATTAAGGCTCAGATTCAATTAAAGTATAGTAAATTAGAGTGCAACAAGCAACTAAAACATACAATTATAGCCTACCATCACCTCAAAACTGAAAATCTACCCAATAATATTATTTTAGAGCGAGTAAATAACACACAACTTCTTTAATCTTATTAGGTAGGGAAGAAAGTACCCTTCATTATTTTCTATGAAAAAAGAGGAAAACCTCTTATTTAACATTAATATTGCGGTATTCAAAATCCTAAAATATTTTAGAATTTATTTTTGTATAGAGGTGGGGGTTTCTAATCAAAATAAAAAAGTTGCACCTGTAGGACCTAGTAGTGAGTTTTTGTTAATTCTCACTCGTTTATTTGTGTAATACCTTAAAATCTCCCTATAACTACTACATTTTTGTGAGTTTCCTATTTAAATTATTTAGTGTCCTCAAAACTCCCCTAAACTATATTGCCTTTCATATTAAAACTCACTCATTGCGTTCTTAAAGGTGCGCCCTAGTACACACGCCTAATTATCTAAAAAACGTGCCTTGTAGCACTACACGTGGCTATTTAACTCAGTCTAAAATCCGCCTAAACTGTTACTTTTTTATCAGATACCTACTTAAACTATCTGGTGTTTCCAAAACCCTCATGAACTATATTCATCTATATATTAAAATCCCACGTTGGACTTTTAAAGGTGCGTTTGTCTAACTATATTAACTTATGGTTTGTACAAAGTTTTTTGATATAGTTTACTCTTGATGTATTACTCTCAAATGATTGATTAATTCTAGGAGTTTTGGCCAAAATAATATTTAACGTACTATGTTAATTAATATTAGGTATAATTGTTATTGTGCTTTATGCTAGACTCTAATTGAATAAGTTCTTATTTATATTCACTTTATACCACAATAAGAATATAAATAAAGGCACATAATGTTGCATTTTTTAAAAATCATCTTATATCACATAAAAAAAGATTACACAAAATAAAATTTCTCAAATAAAAAATCAATTGGCCAACAATTACATTCTCCAATTTCAGATTATATAAAGAAGGTTTAAGAGATCCATCTTCATTCTCTACAAGGTGTTGAGTTTCATAAGAAGATTTAGATTGGTATTCTATCAACAATATGTGTAAGACGTGAAAGAACACTAAAATAAGAAAGAGAATAAATTATTTTAGAGAAAACAAGAGAGGGGACAATTTTTTTAGAGGAAATTTATATGGAGAACTAAACAAAAATGTTAAAATTTGAAGAAAAGGTGAAAAATAAAGAAGAACGGTGAAAAAATAAGGAAAAATGGTGAAAAAAATGAGGAAGAAAAATGGATATAACTGAAATAAGGAAAATATTTATTAAAAAAATAAATTTGATAGCGGTGTGGCTAATTAGCCATTATTTTCTATCAGGTTTTGATGATTTTTTTCAGCTGCCACACGCTCCAGGTCAGCAAGGAGGAGGTTTTAATATGAAGGGTAATATAATTTGGGGGATTATGGGGACACTATATAATTTAAGTAGGAAACTAACAAAAGCATAATAGTTTAGGGGGTTTTTAGGTATTAACCCTTTATTTGTTTATATATTTATCTTGTTTGAGTTTTTCATAATCATTTGTATTAGTGATACCACGTGCTAAATACCTTATTATACTCATTGTGTACGTGTATGTTTGTGTGTGAAATATCCTTATTTCTAGAAAATGGCCCTCTTTGTTTTTTATGTAAAGTAAAAGGCAAATATATATGACCATTGAAGTTAACAATTACTAGTTAAAAGTAAAGTGACATTTAGAAGACAAAAATAAAAAAAATTAGATACATAAGTTTGAGTGAAACTCTACTTGCTCCCTTTGGTTAATCCCAAACAAAGCATTTGGATAGAAAGGAGGTAAAGGTAGAGAAATTATTAGGTAAAAAGCTAAACGAATTTTGATTTCTGATTCTAATTCCAACAAATTCATGATATGTTTTAGTGCACCATGAATATAATCCACATCCTGCACGTTACATTAATTTGCACATTCGTACCAGCTAATTAAAAAGAAATGGAAAACAAATTAAGAAAAAGAATTAATTATTTTTTCTTCTTTGCCTTTTGCTTGTCTTTTTCTTTCTTTTCCTTGAGCTTCTGTTCTTCACGTTTCTTCTTTTTCTTTTCTTTCCTTTTTCTCTCTTCCTTTTCCTCCTTCTCCTCCCTTTCCTTCTCTTTCTTTTCCTCTTCTTTCCTTTCTTTCTCCTTCTTTCTCTTCTTCCTCTCCTTCACTTCTTCTTTTGTCAATTCTTTCTTCACATTGAAACACATATTTGCTTACAAAGTTATGATGTAAATTACGTACTTATTATTATGTGATAATTTGGCCTTATATATTTTACACATTGCCGGCCCCTCCGGCTAATCCGGCATTTTTTGTTTTCAAGTTCTTGTAATTTGTTATGTAGAATAATGTCCCTTTTCTTCTTAAAGAAAGTTAACAACTACTAGTATAAAGTTAAGGCCTTCGACAAATTCAGTGTCATCTCCAAGATAATTTCATACGACCAACTTTTGAGTCTTCCGTATTGAACATGTATGTATATGTCAGAACATGCGTAGCGGGAGCAAGCATACAATTTAGGCATCACGTATATGTAAATTAGATAATGTTATTATTACCATATTAGAAGTACTAACCTCTTGAAAGCGTTGCACAAGTCTTCTATAGAGCAAAAATCCAGGGCTGCAGTCTTCTGCTATCACTACTAGAAATCCGCTAAAAATCAACCAAAAGTTTCCGACCAACAAACCGTCTAGGTTTGACGAAAACTGAAAAAAAATATTTTACATTTTTTTAAAAATAAATACTGACCAAAGTTGCTCGGTAAATTGGTCAACAAGTTGACCGAGATAGTCAGACTTGCTTAGTCAAAGAAATTTTTGGATTACCGACCAACTTTGGTCGGTAATGTGGACCCAATTTTTTAATTTTAATAAATATTTTATAAAATTTAAAGAATTTCTATTTGAAATTACCGACCAACGTTGGTCGGTTAATGTAGAGGAAGCATTTACCAACTAACTTTGGTCGGTATATTTTATTTTCTGCAAATAACCGACCAAAGTTGGTCGGTTATTTGGTCAACATTGCTCAAACTTTTGAATCACTTTTATATTTACTATCTAAATAATATAAATGTAATCCGTTAGCACTTTTGTAATACAAATAAATACACTAACATATACTATATATAACATGCTATATATGTAGTTAAAGTAGTACTATATATATATATATATATATATATATATATATATATAGAGAGAGAGAGAGAGAGAGAGAGAGAGAGAGAAAGAGAGAGAGAGAGAGAGAGAGAGCTTGTTATAGTATATGTTAGTGTGTGTGTGTGTGTGTATATAGGTATAGCCGTAAATATAAGAACACGATGCGCCAGGACCACAAGGTCGGATTCTTTTAGGGATAGACTTGTGAAGATCCTAATTATTATATATAATTTATCATCAAATATATCTATTTGTAAATTGATTCATCGACTTATAACTTACTTAGATGCATCAATCAATATCAAAAACAAAACATTTGACCTATACTGACTAATAGTAAAAATAAAATATCTCGACCTATATCGATTAATATATGTCATGCATTATTAGTGATGAATGAATGAAAAATAGAAGAATTAATACTAAATATATAGGTATAGCCGTATATATACAAGAACACGAAGCGCCAGGACCATAAGGTCGGGTTCTTTTAGGGATAGACTTGTGAAGATCCTAATTGGTAAATATAATTTATCATCAAATATATCTATTTGTAAATTGATTCATCGACTTATAACTTATTTAGATGCATCGATGAATATTAAAAACAAAACGTATGACCTATATCGACTAATAGTAAAAACAAAACGTCTCGAACTATATTGATTAATCTATGTCATGCATTATTAGTGATGAATGAATGAAAATAGAAGAATTAATACTAAACATCTTTGACATGTGTATATATATATATATATTATATCACAAATTAAAGAAACGAAAGAAGTTATTAGTATTAAGTAAACAATTTAAATTAATAGGTCAAACATGGTCAAACTTTAACAAGCTATATTGATTAATCTATGTCATGCATTATTAGTGATGAATGAATGAAAATAGAAGAATTGATACTAAACATCTTTGACATGTATATATATATATATATATATATACATGTCAAAG